>JARVGS010000789.1:17949927-17960179 GCA_031762315.1 Hypsolebias antenori | reverse complement strand
GAGGAAATACATGTAAAATGTATGTTAATGCTGCGCCGCACACCCGTTCTTAAGTCCGAGTTGCTGTAAGTCGAGGGTGCCTTAAGTCGAGGACTACCTGTACAGAAAAAATATAAATGGGCTGAATAGAAGCTAAAAGAAGCTTCTCCAGAGCTGAAGAAGCCTTTTGAATGAGAGGTAACAGATCTTCAAGAAGTCCATGTCCTGGATGACTGAGAATCTACACCAATGTATTCACCCTGAAGGGCAGACCATGCAATGTTCCAAAAACCAATGTCCACTCTGATTCAGACCTCGGTTAGAAGGTTAAAGGTCATGACTTGGTCAGAAGGGCTGCATGAGGTCGTCCCTTCTCAACATGGCAGCACGACTTAGTTTGAAGGTTTCATCTGATGAGTTCTGGACCAGAACCAGACAAAAGTCGAGTGTTTTAGATTAAATGTTCCGACATGAGTCCAGAGTTTTCTAACTCCTCTAAAATGTGGTGATCGTGTGGAACATGCCTCTCCATGGTGGCTCAGTACAAACGCCATGTTTTAAATGAATAAAAGTTAATTATAGATAATTGATGGATAAAAGTGAATATTTATCCTCACCATTGGATAAAGTAGCACATTTATTTAATATCTGCTGAAAAAAATGGAATATCTAAAAATAACTTTAAAAAGGTCTTACGTTACAACTTTTCACATTGTTCAGAGTAAATATCAGAACAAATAATCCTGAATTTTAAAACAATTTAATTGGTTTAAACCAAATGAAACTGACATCAACTGAAATCATTTTGAGGCTTTTTGTAATTAAATTACTTGCGAAGTAAACTTGTTGAGAATGTGGCTGCAAGAGCTTCTTTGAGTTTTCACAATCTTGAGCCGAAAACTCTTTTTAGTGTTGATGAGCTTTTCTTTGAGCACTTTATAAGCTTGACCTGACTGTGAATGGTGTGAAACAAGAACACAAAAAGGAAACCATCACTGACCACTCAAAGTCGGCCTCGGTGCAGTCGCAGGATCCCGACGTCATCGTCACAGAGTACGTTTTTCCCATCACGCACCTGGAGGTGGGCTTCAGCTTGCGGTAGATCCGTTTCACGCCCATGAGACACGGCTCGCCCTGCAGATCCCATTCACAAACACAGGCAAAGAAACAGACTAATGAGCTGTTCGGTGCTGAACTACATCAGAAGTCCACTTTAATTACGGTACTCTGATATTTATGTCATCCCACATGGAAGAACTTCAGCTACTGAGTGTCAGCAGCCAAGCCTTTTTTTTATTTTTATTATTATTATTTTAGCTACGACCAACTGAGATGCACAAGAATTCAGGAGTCCAGCTCCCTGCTGCACGTTTCATCCCAGAACTTTCTGTCTTCGAGCATTAGGTGTCAGCAGTGAGATGTCAAAGAGACGACGCTTCCCACAAACACACTCACATCTGCTAAAAAAAAAAAAAAGAATCCTGAAACTTTCCAGGTTCGGCCAAGAAAGAGAAGTGGAAGTTTTTCAGCTGCAGATGCCTCCACTATGATTCTTAGCCAGTCAACCTTATTTAAGATGGCTGCCGCAGCTAAGGCGTTGTAGCAAACACAAAAAAATGGCTCCAACTCTGTCAAATGTATGAGCTCAGATAGGAGTGGTAGTAGCTGAGACTGATTCCTGGTCCCCCCCCCCACCCCCCACCCCCCCCACAGAGCAAAAACATGCACGTTAGGCTGACTGACAACTAAATTGTCCCTAGATGAGAGACTGAATGATTGTTTGTCTCATTTGTCTCTATGTATCCTCATGATGGACTTGCGACCTGTCCATATGTCCCCCACTTTGCGCACAATGACTGCTGGACATGGGCACCAGTGACCCCTGCAACCTAAAAAGGAAGAGGTGGGTAAAGATACAGTAATGGATGGATGTTTCATGGTGTGTGTCCTATCTGCTGTGATGATGGCCTCAGAGAGCTGGTGCCTGTTTCCAGTTGTCTTTAGGTGAGAGAACACCAAGGACAGATCCTAAGACCAGCACAGAACCATTCAAACTCCCACTGGGGACAATTTAGAGACATCAATTAACCTAATGGGCATGTTTTTGGTCTGTGGGAGGAACCTGGAGTGACTTGAGAAGATCCACTTGTGTTTGGGGAGAAAGGCACCGACTGGGAGTTGAACCTGCAACCTTGTTTCAGTGAGGCAGCAGTGCAAAACCACTGTTCCACCATGCAGTTTAACATAAGCCAACAATAGTTAGACAATTAAATGAATATGGTTCTGTGGATAAACAATAATGATGATGCCACCGCCGTGCTTTACTGAAGCGCTGAGCATGCTCATTCAGAGACAGAACTGATGCTTCTGGATTAAAACACATCTTTTTTTTCAGCCTTGGATTGGAGGGAGGTGCTAAGCGTACCTGGTTGTGTAGGTGCCACGTCTGGTAGTCTGCCTCCGTGCACCTCCGGTTGAAGATGGACCTGAAGTCTATTTTCACCAGCTGCCACTCGGAGCGATGACTGACGTGACCGAAGATCCTGGAAATGAGTCAAACAAACCGGCGCTCGTCACAAATAAAAGCTGCCTGAGGTGCTACAGACAGAATCACTGCCAACCAGCATGAGCACCAGGGCCCACAACATCCACAGTAAACCTTCACCGGTGCACACAGATCCACAAACAAAACGGTCACTCCTGTTTGGTCAGCAGCTGCTTCAAATGAGAAAACTCAGAAAAGTGTTGGGGGAAAAAGAAAGTTAAAAAAGAAAATCTCTAAAAAGCCTCACGCAGCGCACGGGAAGTAAACGTGTTTTCCCGAGATTTCATCTTACAGCAGGAGCTAAGGCGGGAATCTGAGAAATGAAAAGTGGTGAGGAGTTGTGCACTTTCACACTCTTTCTCCTAAAGACTTTTTTTTGTGTTGCTTCGTTTTCCTCACTACACAACTGACACAAATATCTGTGCTTCGAATGTCAAATGTATGAGGTGCCATTAGTGCCACAATATGTTAATGTGTCTATGTAAATTGTGTATGTAGTGTGCTGTGTATATGTAAGGTGATGTGTCAAGTGATATGTTACATAACCTAACAGATCAAATACAGGTAGTCCTCGGGTTACGACAGTCTCGTCTTGCATCGTTTCGAGTTTACGACGGCATCTCCCTTATTCACGTTACGCGGTTACATTGGATTTTACGTCGTTTTTACGTCGGCTTTACGTCGGTTTTACGACAGTTTTATGACGTTAAACGTCGTAACGCACAGCGCAGCGGGGAAGAATACAGTACGCGGTGCAGCAGCAGAGGAATACAGACTGTACGGAGGAGGAAGGCGTCACTAGCATGCTAGTAGGTGATTAGCCCTTCATTAGCCCTTCATTATGGCTCCCAAAACACAAGGAGGACTCTTCTGGTGGCAGTGCATAGAGGAAAAGGAAGGTAATTACCATGGAATTACGTCAAATACGCGGCGGCGCAGTGGCGGAAGAATACAGTACACGGTGCAGCAGCAGAAGAATACAGACTGTACGGAGTAGGACGAGTCACTAGCATGCTAGTAGGCGATTAGCCCTTCATTAGCCCTTTATTATGGCTCCCAAAATGCAAGGAGGACTCTTCTGATGGCAGTGCATCAAGGAAAAGGAAGGTAATCATAATGGAATTACGTCGAAAATACGTGGCGGTGGAAGAATGCAGTACGCGGTGCAGCGGCGGAGGAGCACAGACTGTACGGAGGAGGACGGGTCACTAGCATGCTAGTAGGCGATTGGCCATTCATTAGCCCTTCATTATGGCTCCCAAAACGCAAGGAGGGCTTTTCTGATGGCAGTGCATCAAGGAAAAGGAAGGCCATCACCATGGACTTACGTGGTTTACGCGCTTGGTAAAACAGGTCCGTCACATTTATTTATGTACGCTCCGACTTACGTCAAATTTGGTTTACGCCGCCGCGTGAGAACGGATCTCCGTCGTAAGTCGAGGACTACCTGTACTGTAAACTAGCACAGCTGTTTATAATGTCAGTCAGGTTAACTGGGTAACATTGAGGACTGAATGGCTTTAGAGCAGCGGCCGCTTTTAGCCCGCGAGCCGTCTCTTTGCGCGCCCAGGTGTGAAGGTTTAAAATGTGTAGAAACGACATGAATTGTGCAGCAGATGGCTCCTGCACGTCTTTTGCTCGCCGAGCAACATTTTCATGTCAGAAATCCCCTGTTGGATCCAGGGATCTGTTGTGTTAAAAAAAAAGGTGAAGCAGTTCTGGAAATCCCCCGCCTTGTTGTTAAGCTCCGCCCACCGCGGCAGCCATTCAGAGCGGGCTTCGGGAGCGCAGCCACAAAACAACCGAGTCCCGCACGGTACGGATCTTTATTATCACTATGGATCTCCACCGGATCAGTTTGTTGAACCAAATGGATTACAACCGGGAGCCTAAAGAGGGTAAGGAGGACCCGTCGTCGACCGACGAGCGGCTCGACAGCGGTGTGAATTCCATGGAGGAGAAGGATTTCCAGGCGGTGGCGGAGGAGATCCAGCGGCTCCAGCTGGAATCCGAACACCAACAACGGGCCCCCTCTGCAAACGAAGAACCGCTGCACGACTGGCAGACGCAGCTCACAGAAGATGGAGACACGTAAGTTTCACCGAGCACGACGGATATGTAAAAGTTTTTAGACGAGAGGGGGGACAGACCGTTGGGTTTTCGGTCTCGTCCATGAGGGCCTTCCTCCTCCTCCGCTGGGAATATGTTGTCCTTTTAGTGCCGTTTTTAAACGTTTGGGGTTGATGCATTATTAGTAATAAATTGGAAAGCGTTACACGTCTTTATACGCAAGTAGTTTATTGTTCAAAAATAGATTTAGCTGTAGTCTGTCGAAGAAGCTCGTAAACAAACAAGAAAAAAAATATCAGCAGGGTCAGAGTGGGAAAGTCCCAGGCGCGCCGCCAAGAATCCATCTGATGCGCGTAACAGTGAAAAACACAATGCAACAATGTGAACCTACACAATGAGAAACTAATAACCTGCTTTTAGACGTCTTGTGCTATTAAAAACCAAGGATGCTAAATTTAAAGGGCGCCCTAAGCGTTCTTATTTTGCAATGTTATGACTCCGCCGCGTTATGTAGTTCGCAGTCTCAGCTAACTCAAAAGGCTGAATACAGCAAACTGCTTAATCTAATAAACAGTTGCAACTTTACTATTATGAAACTAATTACGGGAAATGTTTAATGTGAATCGAAGAAGCGTACAAGCAACTTTCACCTTGTTTAAACCGTGTTTGTGAAGCCCAATTACGGCCTCTAACTACAAGTGGTGTTGTGCCGAAAAAAAGCACCCCCCGTTACCGGAAGTGCCTTTCAGGACCCTTTTATTTTACACTTAGTTAAACATGATTTTCCAGTTAGGAGTCTTAACCTGCTATGAAGAATCTTTAATAAAATGTATTTGAAATAAATAATTATATATAATTCTGTCTTGGGGTAGTTAACAAAACAAGTTGTTTTTATTTATTTTGACTTGATTACTAACAGTTTTCAAATGGGCTGTTTTGGCACATGGGTCATTTTTTTAATCTGTGGTGCTCACTGAATTAACTTACAATTACTTTGAGCGTTAAAAAAAAAAAGTAAATTGTAGCAAAAACACTTTTTGATGCATATAAATTAAGTAGCATCTGGTGTTGACTGTCAGCCAGTGCCTTGTAAATTTATTTTTGAGAAAATATTATTTTTGCTCCTGTTGTGCAGCAAGTTTATTTTATTTTTGGTCTCTGCAGGCTGCTCCACATGGCCATCATCCACGAGGCCAAAGACTACATCAGAAGGATGATCGACCTGTCGAAAAACACACAGTTCCTCAACATACAGAACGACCTGAGACAGGTATACAAGTTTAAGCCTTCTTTTGTATTTTTTTTTTTTTTTTTTACATTTGTTGCAGCTTTTTGTGACCAGCATTAGTTAAAATTAAATGCACTTTATAGGAAGATTAATTAAAATGTATATCCTCTTCCCTCCAGACTCCTCTCCACTTAGCAGTTATAACAAACCAGCCAGATGTGTGTCACAGCCTACTGGTGTCTGGCTGTGACCCCACGCTGGTGGACAACAGCGGAGACACGCCGCTTCACATCGCCTGTCGCCACGGTAACCTGTACTGCTTCAGTGTCATCACGCAAAACTGCCGAATGGAACATCTGCACACAGCAATGGCTGCCTTCAATTATAATGGTGAGGTTTGCAGCATGAGTACAATCAGCCTGACATTAAAATGTTTGATTTGAGCTCAACCGAAGGGATTCTAGAGTTAAGCATTTGCTGTGGGTGCTTGGAAACATCTGGATGTTCTCATCTGCTGTTTGGGGGAATCGGGAACAAAACTAGAATGATGTGACTTGCTGGTCTGGAAACCGATGTTGAATGTCTTGTTTTATGTTTATGAAGGTCAGAACTGTCTTCATCTGGCTTCATTTCATGGTTTCCTCTCGCTGGTGGAGAACATGGTGGATCTTGGCGCTGACATTGATGCGAAAGTAAGCAAAGTTCCCAGTTTAAAATTCTCACTGGACCAATGCAGACGACGTCTTGGTTCTGTATGTTGCATCTCTGTTCTGATGAAGACTCTTTGACATACAGGAGCAGCACAACGGTCGCGGTGCGCTACATCTGGCTGTGGATCAACGGAATCTCTCTCTGGTCAAACTCCTGCTGAAGAAAGGTGCAAACCCCAACCTCCTGACCTTTGGAGGCCACACTCCCTTCTACCTCACCACAGGTTTGGAAGACTGCGACATCAGGAAAGAACTGTACTCAGTGACCCATCCGGACCTGAGGGAGCTTACTGACAGCGAATCGGACCTCAGTGAGGAAGAGGAGGACGACGAGTTGGACATGGTGAGTTGAAGTCACATTCGAACTGGCTTGAATGGAACTTTAAACATTAAGACTTGGGTGTTTAATCCTTTATTTTGTTCGTGTGTGTCTGCAGGCCTTTTATAATGACATTCAGTGGAACGGACATTAGAAGGAAATGATAACGTGGAGGTTACAGAGGCAACAAGCTCTGATGACTGTGGCAAAGCTTGGCACGTGGATGAGTTCTGCAATGCCATGTTGTGAGAATGGCCGTGGGGGTGATGCGGCTTGAGTGTTCCTGAAACGGGCCGAGCAGGCAGCTCAAAAACAAACGAGACTGGCGACTGCAGGGGAGTGAAGGACACGCATAATAAGATTTCAGTTTTAAAGGACCACTTTTAGTCTGTGGACACCGAAAGTCGTCATCGGAAAGAGGAACGGGAAAAAAATGATCCACCCAGAAGGATGTACCTGCAACAGCTCTGTATGATACTGTAAATGCTGTGTATACAAAGATGTATTTTTTAATGGAAGCTGTGACTGTGTACAGTTTAGCAGGATGTATATGTCAGACAGCAAACAGTTTCCAGTACACTCCAGTTAAATTAAAACACTCATATTTAACAGTTCAAACCTCCTTTGTGAATGTTTATTCTTGCAAATTTGTCTAGATATAACCCAAGAAAACAGGTTGCCACTTAAGAGCTTAAATATGTCATTTAAAACTAATTTTGTTGACTGCACTGGACTGGTTCATCTCTTGTATTTATTTTATTTTTTTTAATGCCTGAATGAGTCAAAGATTAGCAGGTAAGTGGCTTAAAAAGCAAGTCTGAAAACTGCATAATCAGCACCACAAAGCTGGAGTCATGCAGGAAATTACCACCAACGTTCCCTCTAAGCTGCATGCCTGTGCAATCGCGCACATCTCTACACACAATTGTGCATTTGCAATCACGAGCACCTGCACTGGGACATTTCCCTGTGGCCTAACCCACTCGATGACCGCCGAGGAGCTGGACCAAAGGCTGGGTTTGGGTCGTGCACAATTGTTTTAAACAATCCATGTGGCAGACACCCGAGTTAGCTGCGATGGGGACAGACCCCGCCCTCTTTCCCTGAGGCTGTCACAGCAGACACACAACAGCCCACTGTAGCCTGTAATGACTCACACTCGCAAAGGTTATATGTTCGTGCACGCACCTCTGTATGCAGTTGCGATTTTAGTCTTTTTGGGGTGCTCAAGCACTTCTACATTTTAACTCGGCACCCCTGAAAAATAAACCGTCATTAGGAATTAGTAATGAAACTCAGTTTTCAAACCTTAGATTAACCAATATTTTGACTAAATATGGACTTAATGACTCTTGAACCAGTAAAATATGTATTATTTTGCATGAGTCGGAGCCTCAACGCCTCCTGTCAATCCAGTAGGCATGTCCGCAACTGACCAATCAGCAATCACAATTTGTTCTGAAGTGAAACGCCCCTTACCTGCAGGAGCTCCACCCCCTTTTCCTCCGACAACATTGTCAGTATTTTGCATTACGAAAACTTTGTGGTCAGAGGGATTTCATGAAAAATCACAAGGAGAAAAGGTTAAACCGTGGAGAACATGTAATTCAGAGTACAGCATTTCCCTGAGCATTTAGAGGGTGGACTACAATTGATTCCATTTCCAAAACTAAACTGAGTCTGAATAAATGTAAAAGATACAACAGTGATAAACAGGAAGTAGCACATGTTCATCTGTATGAAGGTGACAGCACGTAGGCTAAATCCATTTTCTGTCATAATTACATCATATGCTTAGTGGTTAAATTAAAGCTAGTTGTGCTTTGTTTTGTGTGATTTGTATGTAGATATATGTTGCAACATCTGGTTGCATAAGTTTAGTCTTTGGTTGCTACGATCCTTTAAAAGTCCCTATTTGTGACTGAGCTCCTCTTGATTAACCTGAACACTCCTGATCTCGGTAGCTAAACAGGGTTGGGCCTGGCTAGTATTTGGATGGGAGACCACTTGGAATACCAGGTGCCGTGATCCTTTGTAGTACTCGAGACTGGTCACTTTTTGATGGCCTTGTCTCGGACTCGACCGCATTTGGTCTCGGTCTTGTCTCGGACATTGAGGACTCGGGATTTTATTTCAAGACCACAACTGTGGAAATATCACAAAATTACCAGAATATTGTCCAGTTTATTTGTAAACATCTTTGTTTTTATTGGATGCAAAATGTACTGGTTCAAATCCAAGACTTTGTTCCACCACTGGATAAGATTAGGAATGAGGTCATCAGAGGTACAGCACAGGTTGAACAACTGAGAGATACAGTTAGAGAGGCCAGACTGAGATGGTCTGGACATGTCCAGAGGAGGGACAGTGGGTATGTTGGTAGAAAGATGTTAGAAATTAATCTGCCAGGAACGAGACAAGGATTAAATATACAGCTGCAGTTAGAGAGGACATGGAGCTAGTTGGAGTGAGAACAGAGGATGAGGAAAAAGTCGAAAGAAGTTTAGAAAGAAAAATGGACAACGGTGAAACTCCAGTACAACCACAATGACCTCATTCCTATGTTTTTTTTTTCTTGCCAAAGTAAACCGGAGTGGGGCTGAGTGGTTTTTATTTTTTTTAATTTTTAAGAAATTTAGTTAATTCATCACAGACCGTTGGTAAATTCAGGTAAGACGGACCAGAAGATAGTGGCTGGGTTTAATTTAAGATTAGATCTAGAACAAGAGTTCTTTGGATCTAAAACATGACAAAATACAAAATAAGTAAATTACTATAACTTTTTCTTTCTTTTTTTATTTATAGCATCAGCAGATGAGATGTAGGTTTTAGTTTCTCCAGAACGTATGACTCTTAACTAATGAAATCCAGCTGATGTTGATGTCAATGAAGAGGATGTTCATAAACTTAGATTCTGAATTTAGTGTTCTGCTCTGGTGGTTCAGTCTGGTAGACAGCTGCCTGCAGGTGGTGTGTAGGTTCAAATCTTACTGCCAAACTACTTTTAGTCAAAACAGCAAAACTTAAAAAGTTAAGTGCGCCAGGAGAAATGTTCTTGGTGTGAAAGGTGCTGGTGGTGCAGTGTGGTGGACAGCTGCCTGCAGAGCTGAGATTTGCTGGTTCAAATCTTACCACTCAAACATTTTTAAAGTCAATTCAGTAAAAAATAAAAAGATAAATGCGCCAGGAGAAATAATCAGAGTGTGAAAGGTGCTGGTGGTGCAGTGTGGTAGACAGCTGCCTTCAGATCAGAGATTTGCTGGTTCAAATCTTACCACTCAAACATTTTTAAAGTCAATTCAGTAAAAATAAAAAGATAAATGTGCCAGGAGAAATGTTCAGAGTGTGAAAGGTGCTGGTGGTGTGGTGGCTTTGTGCACGTTCGTAAGGTGCAGGCTGCA
>JARVGS010000789.1:17910147-17921430 GCA_031762315.1 Hypsolebias antenori | reverse complement strand
TCCTTTAAAATGTTACATTTACTCAGATTAAACTTTTGATCTGTCATCTATGTTTTATTACGAATAAAATATTGACAATGCCATCTCCACATAATTGCATTCAGTTTTTATTCACAATTTGTTTAGTGTCCCAATTTTGGGGAATCTGGTTTGTATTTTAGCTTATCTTTTTTATACGTCAAAGACTTTACTCTCAAAAAAGGTAAATCCTTTAATAAACTTTATTGTTTCTGTACCTGTTGCTTTACTTGTCCTACGTGCAGGCTCCTCTTCATCCTCAGAGACTAGTGATGTCTTCCTTTTTTGCACCTCTGCTGTCCTCTTTGCTGTCCCAGCAGCAAACACAGATTTGGGTAAGGAAGGCAGCTTCCTCACAGCTGGATTTCTACTGCTTCCATCCTCTGTGCCCTGAGAAATGTTTCTATTTCTAAACCCAGCTTGTCCATCAACCTGCTCACTGTTACTTCTGTCCATCTGCCTGCTTCTCGGGTTCTGCTTGAATTCTCTTGTGCAAAAAAAGCGTGCTGAGGAAGGCAGCTGTGGTGACTTTAAACATATTCTGGCTTTTAGTATAAAGGTCGAGCCCATTTTAGGAGGTTTAACGTATATTTAATTGGGAAAATTATGCAAACTATTGACGTCTAAAACTCTGATTCACATCAGTATAGAGCACTGACAAATATTTACTTAAATATAATGTATAGGTCAATAGAATAATCACAAAAAATATTATTGAAATTAATGAATATCAACATATGAATGAATTTGTTTGCTAAATGCCACTGACGAGCCCACACTTAGCTGTTAAATATTTCATTAAAATAAAAACTAAATATCAAACCCTTGTTGGATCCGCAGTCTACAATTATAGTTTGGTATTAGATATTCTTCTTCTATTGATTTTATTGGCGATATTAAATATTTTCTCTTACCAAAGTTTAAATAGCTAATAGCTTATTGCGCCAGTAGTAAGGTCGCACACTGTTTTCGTCATCAGCAACTGACAAGTTCGTTTTTTTAATGCTGCTTTCGAGTGCATCGGGAGGAGAGTAGTGGCAAATTTCTAGCTTTGTTTTAAATTTAAAAAACTGAGCATGTTGTTACAAAATTACTTATAATATTTAGAAATTACATTAAATATATTAGTATTACTAATTTGATATTGCTTAAAATTTCTACCTCTAATAGTAAAAAGAGAAAATCGGAGAAGTCAGATGTACCTGAAAGCAGCGTAAATATTTTCAAAATAAATATAAGAAGTTAATTGACTTTTAATATTCACATAAACCTACAAGTAATGCATGATTTGATGTAAATATTAAAATGTGTGCTATTTAAATTTTATCAAGCAATTTTGGATTTTACAGTACACGTTTTCAACTTGCAATCCAGAGTTTGACGTTTTATTTTGAAAATAATACATTTCACCGGAAAAGGCTTTGTTGCTCACAGTTTGACGTTGTAGCTGAAGTTGTTCCACAAAACCAGTTGATTTTTACGATATAATGATTTAAACTTCTTTTTTTTTTCAGCTAATATGGCTAAAGAACAACACTCCCACTGGGCGGATATTTTGAAGAGGAGAATAGCGAACGTCAAAAACGGTAAATAATTAAAATTACCCTTAGCTTGTTAGGCTAGCTATCGCTTTTGGGATCAAAACAAGAAGTGTTTTATAATATTAAATGGTTTTTGACTCAGTTATTTTAAAGTAACTGATTAATGTATGTATTATTTGAGAAGACGAGAGGAGCGAAGAGGAGAAGAAATCAGAAGAAACGGATTTATTCACCAAATATTACACGGAGTGGAGAGGAGGGGTCGAGACAGGCGAATCCTACAAGTCCATCCCAAGGTTTTATTATAAGGTAGCTTTTATAAAAAAAATCTCCAGAATTGTAATTTTTGGGTCAATAAGGGATACCTAAAGATGCACTATTAACTGTAGTACTATTTACTTGTCATTGTAAGGTTTGTCAGAAGCTAATGAAAAAATGTATTTGGCTGCAGTATTGTAGACTTGTGTGTCTGAATTGTTTGGTTGTAAAAACAACTGTGATGATAATGATACTACACAGCTTCCAGCAGATGATGAGGTACTTCTTCAGAAGCTGAGGGAAGAATCCAGAGCGGTTTTCCTCCAGAGGAAGAGCAGAGAGCTGCTGGATAATGAGGAACTACAGGTAGAACGTGCTCAACATAGCACACATTGTCTGTGCTTCTTTACACCATGGGCTTCTTCTACTTCTACTCTGTTTGTGTCTTTGCAGAATCTGTGGTTTCTGCTGGATAAACATCAAGTGCCCCCATTGAGTGGCGATGAGGCCATGATCAACTATGAAGCCTACCTGCAGGTGGGGGAAAAGGCAGGACCCAAGTGCAGGTAGGTAGCAGAATCCATATTTGACCTGCATTTTATCAGGTGAAATGTTTGAGAACCTATTCTCATTTACAAACATGAGTTGATTAACATCTGGGCTTAAAAGGTCATTCAGATGAGAAGAGTTGCATTAAAAGAGTGTTCACACAATCTTCCTGCAACAGATGTCAGAAGTAGATTTAACAGCTAATATATTGTTCATTTCGTTCTTTCAGAAAGTTCTTTACAGCCAGAGTTTACGCCAAGCTGCTCAACAACGACCCGTATGGCCGAATTTCTATCATGCAGTTCTTTAACTACGTCATGAGAAAAGGTTTGGAGACACGTTTAGCTTTCCTTTTCAAATTTTATCAGAAAGAACAAAAAAAAAATTACTTGTATAGTGAACTTTGAGTGAGTACAACAATAGATGAAGATATGATCAGTAATAAATGATTATCTCTGTTCTTGTTTAGTTTGGCTGCACCAGACCCGAATAGGCCTGAGTCTGTATGATGTAGCTGGTCAAGGCTACCTCAGAGAATCGGTAAGAGTTAAATGCTCATTTCAGTTCAAGTGAAAATATAATTTTATTTTTTTTACACTTTAGTGTTGTGATATTTATTGATCTGTGTAGGATCTGGAGAACTACATCCTGGAGCTGATTCCAACTCTGCCTCAGCTGGACGGACTTGAGAAATCCTTCTATTCTTTCTATGTCTGCACTGCTGTCCGCAAGTTTTTCTTCTTCCTCGACCCACTTCGAACTGGTGAGACTTTTAACTGAAGACCTTTAAGTTCAGAGGACTTTACAGTCCATACATGATCACAGAAATAATGTAATAACTGCATGCCTGCATTTGCTTTTGTTTTCCTGTGAGCATCCAAGTGACTAATGTATCATAAACACAAAACACTGTCCTATCGTTAACCTTTCTTGTTTAATTAAATGTAAATCTGTCCACGATTAGAGGATTAATGTTGGTTATTTGTAACTCTAAGCTCAACTTTGTTTTTTTAACAGGAAAAATTAAAATTCAAGATATCTTGGCCTGCAGTTTTTTAGATGACCTATTGGAGGTAGGACATTTTTCTTACTGGTTCTTCAAGTTTCCATTTTTTTTGCAACAGAACAAATTTGTATTTGATTTATTTGTCCTGAAACAATCTGTATTTAATCCTTTCCCTCCATGTGATGTGTTTGCAGTTGAGAGATGAGGAGCTGTCTAAAGAAAGTCAGGAGTCCAACTGGTTCTCAGCCCCTTCATCTCTCAGAGTCTATGGTGAGAAATCCTGCTAGATTTGGAGGTTGACTGTTTTGGTCTTAATAATTTGGCTTTTCATTTTAATCTGGATCTTACCAGGCCAGTATCTAAATCTGGACAAAGATCACAACGGCATGTTGAGCAAAGACGAGCTGTCGCGTTACGGCACGGCGACTCTTACTTCTGTCTTTCTGGACCGAGTGTTTCAGGAGTGCCTCACATACGATGGAGAAATGGTATGAGAGTCTTGGCAGATGTTTCCTGTCAGTACGAACATGCAGAGTGCTTATTTTAACTACTCCAGTAATAAGATTAATCTTTAGGGAGAACGTTTGATGACATTTTTATTTAGGATGATTACCTCATTTATCTTGCCTCAACCATTCTTTCTTCTTTTTTTCCAGGACTATAAGACCTACCTGGACTTTGTGTTGGCCCTGGAAAACAGGAAGGAGCCGGCAGCGTTGCAGTATATTTTTAAACTTCTGGACATGGAGAATCAAGGATACCTCAACGTCTTCTCTCTCAACTACTTCTTCAGGGTATCACCTGACCCTTAAACATGATTTTATTAGTCGCTGCGCTGCACATTCTAAGATGGACCACCTGCGTCAGTGCTTCAGGACTGTTTGTCTTTGTCCCACAGGCCATTCAGGAGCAGATGAAGCTGCACAGTCAGGAGCCTGTCTCCTTCCAGGACGTCAAAGTAAAAGCACACTCACCACCTCTAGTTCTTATCCACCTCTTTATATTACGAGGACAACAGGTGTTGTGAATTTCCTGATTATTTTCATCACCGTCTCCCTTCAGGATGAGATTTTTGACATGGTGAAGCCTAAAGACCCCTACAAGATCACACTCCAGGATTTGGTGAACAGCTGCCAGGGCGACACCGTGGTCAGCATCTTGATCGACCTCAACGGTTTCTGGACCTACGAGAACAGGGAGGTGCTGGTCGCCAACGAAAACGACGGCAGCAACACAGCTGAGCTCGACATCACTTGAAGAGCAACGGTTAAACATATACTTTTTTTTTTTCCCCAAAACTTTAATGTAAAAATTTTCTGTAAAGGACTTTTTGTCTTTCCTGAAAGCAAAACCCGCAATAATTTAACTTAATGTCATCATTCATAATGATTTATTGTAAAATGTGTTCGTAAATGAATTAAAATTTTGCTTTGATCAATTATTTAGCTTTTTCTTTATAAATGAAGAATTTGGAGATTATTAAAAACTCAAATTAAAGAAACATGAATTTTTTTTGTGTGTGAAATTTATCAATAAATAAATAAAATTAGACTCTTACAATCTTTGACAAAAGTCATGATTGGTAAAATAATAAAAACAATTTTTCAGTATTTAGAATTTATTAAAGCTGAAAATATAAATACATGTAGAAAAGTTTTCAGTTAAAATAAAACTCTTGCATATTTTGACCATCCCACACAAAGAAGTCATTAAATAATCGTCCAGTTATGACAAATATTTGGACTCACTTGTTTGGTAAGAACATGGAAGATTAAAACCTGTTGCAACACATCACATTAAAATAACTCACAGGATTAAGATAACACGGCCACTTAAAGGATGGGCGTGAGCTTCTAGCAATTAAATCGCAAAAAAACATTTAGTACGGTACCAATAAAATAATCTATGCTTGATTTTTTTAAAGCACAATGGATATTACCCTGATGCATGCAAAATGGATATTTTTCAGTATCAAATGTAAAACTCTGTATTAAGTTTCCCTTTTTCAACGGCTTTAAATGGATGCCTCCAAATCTGATCCATTTGACTAAAAAGCCAAGGACAGAAACTATATTTTCTTTAAAAACAGAAATAAAAAAAAGCAAAACTGGGATGTTGTGGCTAAAAACTGTTGCTACAAAACCAAGTATCAGTAATTCATCAAATGTGACATTTCAACAGGCTTACAGAATAAAGCTTGTAATCCAGTCAGCCCTTGGTTTTCTACTTTCAACTTTAGATTTTTCACATTTGAGTTCACGTTTCATGAGAAACTATCTTGTACTTTCCAATCGGCACCTAGAGGTGTAGCTTTTTATCTGAATTACTGAAATCAAATGTTTGCGTCAAATGGAAAAATCTCAGATTTTTTTCCTTTTAAAAATACCGAGATGCAACGCCACACTATCTACCATATATTTTATAAAGATTTAACGGAGTCAAAGCCTTTCAGGTCCATCATTCATCGGTCTTCATTAAATTCTTTAAGGCTTCATGTGTTCCTACATTTCAGAAAAGACAAGAGCAGAAAGGCTGGTGGAGCAAACGACTGAGCAAAACCTACGCTTTTATTTTGCATATCAGTACTGTACTGTACAGTACTTAAAAAAAAATACATTCAGCCTCATCTGCTAAAGAAATCTGACAGGTTCCTTTGGCACAACAAAAACACCCAACATTGCTGCAGATTATGGACTTCCTATCTGGGCAGCATCAACAGGTTCTCCACCCCTAAAACCGCAAACCCAAAGATCCTGTTTCCAACATCTTGATGATGTTCAAACCTGTCAATATTGTTGATTAGATCAGACCACCTCACCACATTTATTCATGTTTTATCTTTTTGTAAGTATTTAAAAAAACAGATGTCTAAGGCACTGATCCAGTCTCAACTCAAGCTAGTTTATAGCAAGTTAAGCTCATTCATCATCTGATAAACGGCAACGTTTAACATATGAAAAGCTAAGAACAAATCCATATTCACATGTAAGGCTTGTGCAAACACATTCAGTTTTGTTATTTACTTCTTAGTGTCTTAAATACATTTTGCAATCATAAATAACTGTGGAAAAATGTTAGTGCAGCTGACTAAGGTTTGAGGACGGTGTCAGTTTACAGGACGGGAGAGGAGAGGGGACGCTGTTGGGGTCCAGGTGACTGAGAGAAGGTTCGTTCTCAGCCTCAAAGCTAAGGTTAACGAAGGAGGCTCCTGACACTTCGGGTTGCTCCTTCACTGCAGCTGCAGAATCTCCCTGCTCTCCTCTCTGCTGTGCTGCAAACTTACGCTCTGCATCCATTGCAAGACGGTCCTCCTCCTCTTCCTCCTCCTCCTGCAGTATGACAGATGCATTCAGTGTTTTTCCGCTCTACAGTATATGCGAGGGTTGTTTTTGCTTGAACCTCTGTGCAAACATGAAAAAGGAACCATACCTCTTTCTTTATGCGGTAGTACTCGTCAATAGCATATTGGTACTTGGGACTGGTGATGCCAAACAGAGAGGCCAGCTTCTCTCCCATGTAGTCACACACTGCAGGAAACCCGTTTCAATCAACATCCATTTCAGAAAGCGAGGAGTTGTACAAATCCAACATTAAGCTACCTGAGATAGTGGAGGTGGTCATTCTCCACATTTGGAACCAGAAGTAAGGACCCCAGGTCAGTTTGGACTAGAGATCACATTAAGCAAAACGAAAAAAAAGCATGTTTAATGACTTTGTAAACAATCTGATAAGATGCAAGCTTTCCATTAAACTCAGAAAATCCAAATTCTCAACATGTTTAAATGTTTGCAAATAGAAATATCCTAACCAAGTGAAATGACCTGAATGCTTCTGGGAGAGCTGGTCATCTTTACTGGACGCCAAGAAAACACTTCACACAATCCAATGGTTATAAACAATTATAATAAACTCATTATGAAATTGAAGAAAATAAACTTATGCATCTGGCATTTGTAAATTATATATACAGTATATTATTTGCAAAGTTTTCAAATACTGTAATACATTATTTTTGATTATGTCTTAACGACTCATTGGTTTTCGAACAAAAATATGAAAATCTTGGAAAATCCTGCATGACAGCTTATAAAACCGATTCTAAATTACATAAAAATTCACAGCAAGAATCCTCGTGTCCTCTGTTTCATCTCAACGCACCGGATCAACTGTGACGACACGTTTTTTCAGGCGTTCTTCCTCTTCTTCCTCTTCATCAG
Source organism: Hypsolebias antenori (assembly GCA_031762315.1). Classification (NCBI taxonomy): domain Eukaryota; kingdom Metazoa; phylum Chordata; class Actinopteri; order Cyprinodontiformes; family Rivulidae; genus Hypsolebias; species Hypsolebias antenori. The sequence goes on along the minus strand of JARVGS010000789.1, from coordinate 17,913,841 downwards.
TGCTGTATTCCTCCATGGTGTCTCCGTTGGCAAAATGGATGGTCCTGCGGGGGATCTTCACCTTCTTTCGGTTCATGTCCACAATCTCCACAGTCTCAAAGTGGGTCGCCTCTCCTCCTGAACTCTAACAAAACAAAACTGTTCACTTTGAAAACAGTTTATATATATATAACAGATACGGCAGTAAATTAAACCAAACGTAATGACAAGCACACCTCCCTCGCTTTGTTAACTTAAGAGTTTGAACCATTAGCTTCGCAGCTAGGGAAGTAATGCTAACGAGGTATAAATGTTTAATTTTAAGGTTAGCATGTGTTGAAACAGTATTAATTTATACTAACCTTTTCAGTTTCCATATTGTACCCCCCCAAAAAAATGCTTGCATTAGTCAATACAACAAAAAGTTTAACATTTACTTTCTCCCTGACTCGTCTCTCGACTACTCCCCTGAACAGCCTTTGTTTGTTTCCGGTTTGTAATTTTCACAATAAAGTCAAGTATGTACTAAAGTTTCTTCTTCTTTGGTTTTCTTTGGTGGTTGGCAAACAACAATTTGGTGCTTTACCGCCATCGACTGGTAAGAAGTGTGGACTGAAACGACACTTAAATTTTTTTACTTTGAATTCTGCAGTAATTCAGTTTTATCAAATATTTGTATTTTGGTGAGATTGTTAATCAGTTGACAAAAAGACTAAATAGGATAAATCATCCAGGTAAATAAATCACAAAAAAAAATTTAAATCATGTCATTTGGATGGTTATTCGAATTACTTCATCAGTCTGAGGCCTGGCAGTAGTTTTTTTTTATTTTTTTATTTTATTTTATCCAAAACAGGTACAAAAATATCCAGCATTGACAAACATGGCTCGAGACTGAAGGCAGGCATAACAAAAAAACATACTCTCATGCAATCATTTGCCTTTTCTCTCTTTTTTGTTAGGCCTGTCAGTAGTATCTGTTGTATTGAGTAGCACCGTGACGTGTTTTAAACCAGTCTGCTTTTGAGTTCCCAGGCATTAGGTATTAGTGACTTAAATAAAAATAAAATAACGTTAGAGATAAAGGAATTGCTGCAAATATCATCAGGGGATAACCTTTTTACAAGCATGTTTAGATATTTTAAAAGAACAGGTAATTTAGAAAGGATATAGTGTGTAAAATAGTACAGTATAGAGTGGTATAACATCTGGTCCATACTCCAATACAGAAGGTGGGGTGGGGGTGGGGGGGTGGGGGGTAATGCACCTAAATGTTGTTTGCCAACCGCCATAAAAAGACAAGAAGAGGAAGACTAGTTCCCAGACATCCCTGTAACCTGCTTTTTGAAATTACCACCCAACTTGTCTCTCCTCCTCGTTCATTTCTTCCCATTCCTCTCCCCTGTCCTTTCATGGACAAGGACCGTGTCCTTCATAATAAAGCTGTCTTCTTCTGGCAAGTTCAAGGTGACGTTATTGTCATTCGCATCAATGTGGTGCATGAGGTGGAACGAAACTGTGTACTCAAGGTCCCAGTTACACCCAAAAAGTGATAATGTAAAGTCTACAAATAAGAAACAGTATACAAGGATCTAAGATATACGCTAAACAATAATATAATATGATGTATTAAACAGCAACCTAAACATGAGTGTTGTGAGCAGATGGGTATGAATACAGCCGCTTATGGGTAAAAATCAGCAGCAGAGATAAAGTGTCAAATCGCCGATTAAAGTGGCATTACTGTACAGTATTGTGATTTTTTTTTTCTGGTTAGGAAAATGTATGAGTCTAACAGCTTCAGGTAGAAGCTGTTCCTCAGTCTAGTGGTTCTACACTTAATGCTCCTCAACCTCTTCCCTGAGGGGAGCAGGGCAAAACGTATGTGTGCTGGGTGAGTGGGGTCCTTCATGGTGCAGTTGGCCCTCTTCTTGCATCTTCTGCGCAGACCTCACCACACTCTGCAGAGCTTTTCTCTCTCCAGTCGTGCCTCATGCCACACGTTGATGCTGGAGCACAGGATGCTCTCCACTGCACACCTGAAGAAGGAGGTGAGGACTGAGCTTCGCAGACCAGCTCGCCCCAGCGCCTGAGGAGATTCTCGAATGGGCTTTCTTGATCAGGCTGGTAGTGTTCTATGGTATTTATTGAACACAAACAAAATAGGAATCAAACAGTAAACCCCAAAAATACAATTTTAAAACATCAAAAAATACATTTTATAATAACAAAAAATAATGGACATTAATAAAGAGAGTAATAGTAATTTAAGTTGACAGAAACGATGCAAAAACACAGTCTGTCAGTTCACTTCCAAGCCGCTAGATGCCGCTGTTAACTAACGTAAAAGCTGTTCTCGCTTTTTTATTTTTTTATTTTTATTTTTAGAATTTAATTTTTATTAGAACAATGTGGAAAGTCAACGAATATAATGAGTGGGGAAAAATAAAAAAGAGATGTACAGTATTTAAATCACTTGCGACCTCCTCCGGAAGTCACGTCTCGTTACTCTCGTCACTCGTCTCGTTACTACTGTCAACTTGACGATTGTTCTCGCTGAAGGGAGCTTCGGGTGTTTTGGTCCAGTCCAGTCCAGTCGACCTCAGTCACGAAAATGACAGCGAGGAAGTCTGGATCACGACTGGAAACCGAGATAGAGCGGTGCCGCTCAGAGAGCCAGTGGGACAAGATACCGGAGCTGGTTCGGCAGCTGTCGGCGAAGCTAATATCAAACGGTAGGAAGCAGTTTGTGAATCCGATTAGGAGGCCTTTCCCCCGGCCTGGGTCTTCCGGACTTCCTGGTACCTGCATCCGATGATGGAGTTTTCAGCACAATGTTCTGCTTTATACTCAGTTAATTAACGAAACAAACGTTAGAAAGAAACATAGTTTCTCTAATAATTGCCATGTTTTTTTTTTTTTTTTTTTTTAGGGAGTGTACATTTCATTGCATGCAGTTCAGGATGTTGTGACCTGATCTGGGTCACTCACTGTGTGTGTGCCAAGTCAGCTAATAATAAATATTATTATTTAGATGAAATACCTGCAGATATAGCCACTGTGAAATAAAATAAATTATTAGTTTCACTATTGTTTTGTTAATCATTCATTCACTAAACTGATCAATATTGAATGCTAGCAGATAACACAACACAGTCCGGTGTTTTTCTAAAGTTAATCAATATTTATTGAACTTTCATTTTAGCCGATATTTCCAGAAAAATACAAGCTTTCGTTTTGTGTTTTAACTATTTCTTCAGGACTCCAAATTGTTGGCCGAAACTCAAAAATGACGTTTTTTTGCACTAAATGCTACATGCTAACTTTATACAGGGTTAGGCTGTAAGTGAAGCCTCAGTCTTTAGGGACTGTTTGTTAATTCTGTGTACATACAGTATCCATGTAGTTTAACTATACATTAATACTAATAATTACTCATAATATGCAGTCATGATTTATTATGTTGTAGTCACTAAAATATAAATCTAGTGTGAAGAATTTGTTCTATTATTTGTGCCTGACAGACTCTTGTCAAGGTAAATGTATTTCATAATGAAGTTATTAACCACTACACTGGCTGCTAAGACAATGTTTTTGTGGTACATACACAATTTATTATTATTATTATTATTATATTATATTATTATTATTATTATTATTATTATTATTATTATTATTATTATTATTATTATTATTAATAATAATAATAATAATA
>JARVGS010000789.1:17875459-17898404 GCA_031762315.1 Hypsolebias antenori | reverse complement strand
TTAATTTGACTTTTTTTTTTTTTTTTTTTCTGTTTTACTTCCTGTTTTAGTCTCAGGCTCCTCCTCCTCCCTCTCTGGTTTCGAACCGGTCTCCCCCACCTCCCCGTCCGCCGTGTCCTCCCTCTCCTCTCCGCTGTCCTCCCCGTCATCTCCCTCCTTTACTTTCCAACCTCCTACTGTTCCCTCTCCAACCTGGAACACTTCTTCCCTCCCGTCTCCTCCCCCACCTCCTCTTCTTCCTCCTCCACCCGTCAAGACCAGGACTCAGACATTTTGCAACCACGTCGTTCTGCGTCAGCCCCCCAACCGTAATCTGCCTTTGTGCACTCTCAGTCTGTAGCATGGTGTGGAGAGTGACCTGGAACCGCTTCGTGGGGTGGATTTGCATGTTTAACGTTGTAGCTCAAGCTAATCCCGGCCATGCGTTCAACTATTTCATGTCTGTCATTAGATATAAACTTGCTGACTTAGTCGCTAAAGAAAAAGTTGACCATACAAATTGATTAAAATGATTAACATTTACTGTATTCAGGCGTAAAATCTATAAACTGTTTATGGACTCCATAAAATAATTTGTCTCTTTATCATCAATTCTCTTTGCACTTTATTAGTACGACATGGAAGCTCCTTTGTGTGATCGAATCAAAAGATGCTCTGTTGTTCAAACTTATTATTTTTGTAGCAACACATTTGATCCTTTTTGCCATCAGATGGTAATTCACTTATAATTTGTCTTCTTTAAACAACATTGCAGTAAAATTTAAAGGTTTTATGCTGATTTTAGACAAAAATACTTTTTATTTTTCCTCTATGTTGAATAATCTGACTGTTTAACTGTGCACCAATACAAATATCACCTTTTATGTAACCTAATTAGTTTTATCAAAAATGTTCTTTTTTTTTTTTTAGCTCTGTATTTGCTGTCTCAGCTCAAATTCAGAAACTAATCACCTGCAGTGTTTTGTTAAGGTGTGCCACTTCTATTTCGTGTCACTGACCTGCATAAAGAGGTTTTTGAAGCAAGTTAGATTTATTTTAGCTGATCCAAATCATCTCTTCAGGATTTGAGTTTGTGTCGCTTCAGTCGGGGCTCAGATTTACCGAACCGCTCGGTTCGTTCTGGTAGTTTTTATCCTTACAATATTTCTGCTAATGACACTTTCAGAATGGTTTACTGTAAATAAGATCTGCAGGTATTGACGAACCCTTGAACTTTGAACGTCCGTCTTTCTGCTAGCAGGAAACACTGGATCAATCATCCACTCTCGGCTCGTGATCGGTCTCGTTCGTTAGGTCAAAATCTGTACTGTAATTACAACAAAGTGCAATAAAGACGTTGCGTTAATATTACACTAAAGCCTCTGTTGCTAAGCAATGTGATAACAAAGGGTCTGATTGTGAAGCAGCTGCATGTTTGATGCAACGGTAGGAAGCTTAGCCACCTAATCAGACTGCTTAAAGCTGGAGGTTTGAGCCTTTTAACAAACAAAGTTTTCATTCTCGCCCATTTCTATATCAGATATTACACAACACTGAGCAACAGTATGATTAGCAATAAGTTCTCAACTAATCGGGTGCTTTGTGCTTTTGAGAAGTGGTTTGTGACATTTTGTCCGAGAGTAAATCTAGAATTGTCTCAACTTCTGTTCACCTGAAGTGTGTTAGCGTCTCTCGACACACACCTCTGTACTGTTCTACAGCTGTTGAGCTCTTGTTCAGTTTTCTTCTTTTAAACCTCCGAGTACGGTTAGCGTTGGTTGTAAATGTACGCTCGCCTGTTTTTCTGAGTTTAGCCTGCACCCCCTCAACTAGTTTCAGTGATCTAAAGGGGAACTGAGCAAATCAGAATTCTTCTAGCCAGTTTCTAAATCTAAATTTGTCATCAAGCTTTCACAGTAACCGTCCGTCCCACTCTTCATCGCCCAACCTACACTTCTGCTCTGTTCTTGGTGTCAGCAATCCTTCAAGCTGTTTCTGAAGGATCCACGTTCATGACGGGAGTTTGAAATGTTCAGATCTGCCGAACTCGTGATTTGATAGAAGCAATAATTTGAACCGCAGATGGTTTAACTCTTTACACTGAAGTTTTGATGTTACAGAGGCGCAGTTAAGACTCACAAAGGTCCACTCGTATTTAAAAGGCAGCTTCAAGTGATCTTTTGACTCAAATTTAAAATTCAGACACAAGCATACTTTTTATTTTATGGCCAAGCTTTGAACCTTCTGTCACTAAGTCAAAAACAATAAAAGCAGTGATTTCCAAACATTTAGCTCCTGAAACATCAAACTTTGGTAAATTGCTCTTAAATTCTAATAACTAACTGGAAAATGGCAAAGAAGAACTTGTTATAGTTTAACAGACTAAAACTTTAATATTGAATATGTAACAAAACATGTTTACAGTTTTAAGTTTACAGATTTTCATAAAAAATAGTTGCTACCATGTTTTTTCCTTTACCTTCACGTTTCCTGTTTTTCCAACCGCTCCAAATATTTATTTTCCTGTGAAATTTTTCATTTCAGACTTTTGTTTATTTATTTATTTAGTTGTTTTGTTTCAACGTCGCGTTGTCCGTTTGTGTTTGCATTTACCAGTAAATATGAGACGATTTCTCCAAACATTTACTGAAGTCCGTCTTCAGCTTGGCAGCATTTTTGTGGTTATTTTTCATTCAAAATATAAATAAATTTGCCTCTCGTCGGTTAAAATAATGTGCGTAAATCTAAAATAGAAGTCAAACTTTTTATTGTAGTTGTGAACTAACAAAGAAGCAGAGAAATGCTATTCTCTTTACGTTCGTTAAGGTTTATATGTAACTTCACCTGTTTAGAGAACATTTATTTATTTATTTGTTAAGGCTGTGTAATATGATGTGGGTTAAAGAGTTTCTGTAAATAGTTTTATGATTTTTCATTTTTAAAAGTGGGTTTCTTCTGTTTTTCCTCTTTCGGTCGTTAACAATCAGCTTATCTTTTTTCCCCATCCTTCCGTTTTGTATTTTTTCTTTCCAAGGCGGCCTTCAGGACGCTAACACTCTTGGTTTTTCCTCCATATTTTCTGTTTGTAAGTAGCCATCTAACCTCCTTCTTCCATCCACCCCTCTTCGTTCATTGCTTACCTCACTTTTACCTCACTTTTACCTCACTTTTACCTCATTTTTCCTCAAGCAGTTCATGGGTAAATGTTTTTTTTTTTCTACTTTACCACGACGTTTGCAGCCACTTTCAGGAAGGAAATGGGGATACAGTGGAAGTTCTTTGCGTTTTGTTTTGTCACTTTGAAATGCACAAATTCACCTAAAAGAGAGCGTTTGAAGCATTCCAGACGTTGTGCAGTTTTTTTTAATACAATTAAAAGGAAGTTCAGCACAGTGTTAAGAAAAATATCATTTTCAGGAAGTTTTTCTTTAAAAGCTGGAAAATGATTGAAGTAAAACAAGAAACAGCTTCCTGGTTGTGAATGTCTGACGCATGACTTTAATTCTCACAAATATTATCTATGACCACAACACTGATCACTAGTTATCTGTGAATATGTCACAGCTGATCTGTGACAATAGACTGATGTTAAACCACAGAGGAGGGGAATGAATTATGGCTCAATTGACAAATTTATCTCTTTAGATCGTTTTATTCTATCAAAGTACCGGTAATAATATCTCTGTAAATATGTTGCTTCAATTTTTATTGCCTTTTAGTAAATAAATAACCTGCAAATATTACGTTAGTTCTGGAGCTGAGGGGAAAAGCATGCACTCAATTTTTAAGCGAAGTCAGTTTTAAAAAGGTGTAAAATTGAATTTGTCAACTTTTTTTGTTTTTGCATATGAAGCAAAAATTACTTAATGTAGGTCATTTTACAAATCTACTGCTAAAGGACTAAATCTGCATTTTTAAAACAGTTTTTGCAAAGATGGTTGTATTTTTTTAAACCTAATCGTTAAGATTAGTATCCCCAACTACAGTGCCTTTCTTGATGGCCCCAACCCATAGATCCTCTCATAATACAAATACACATAATAATCATATCTTTAAATTAGAAAAAAGTTCTGTAACATACAAAATCTAAAGAAACATATGAATAAAATAGTAGAAAAATATTTTAAAACATAATTTTTAGGTTTTTTTTTCTTTTTACTAAAGATAAAAATCAGATTTTCTTTAAAGAAAAAAGAAAACGAGGTCAAGCAGAAAACCCATTCTTAGATTTATTATGAACGTAGAGTAGTGCACAAAAGTTTTAAACCTGTCCTTATTTTGTTTTATTTGCCTCATACAATTTTAAAAAATAAATAAACAAATGAGGGATAAGCCAAAAAAATATACTGTATATTCTTTATCTTGAGAATCTATTAAAACTTATTTACTATATAAATGCAAACTGATCACCAGCTGGTGCACCACAACTTTTTATTTAATTTTACTCTAAATTAGAAAATATCTTTACAAAGCAACCATCGTATTGCATTAAAGAACACCTAAATGTAAACAACAAAAAGCTTTTCTGTAACAACTGCTGCTGCCGTCTCCACCCAAAATGGCTTTAAATATTTGCGACAACCAAATGAGACATCCTTGTATCATTCGCCCCAACCCTCTAATCAGAAACAAGCTCTTCCTTTTTGATCTTTCGCCCATAGGCATCCTGAGCTTTAAAATCATTTTATTTTATAATCTTTTTTGTCTTTTACATGTAGATAACTAAATCCAAACTATAAAAGGGAGAAAAAGTAGATGTGGAAAGTATTTAAACAGCTCTAAACTTGGATGTAACTCTAAACAGGATGTCTGACTAAACTAATCATTTGACTTTTTTTGGACTCCATAATAATCAGACAAGCTGTCCAAGTTCTGTTAGCCACTGTTGCATGAGCGTTTTGACCTGGTTGGTCCAGCACGTTAACAGTGTTTATTGCTGTGAGATGCCTTTCACTGCAGCCTAACGCCGCACACGTTGTTTTTATTAAAGTTATGGTGTTCATTGAGCTTTGCTGCTGGCTTTAACCCTCATAAAACACGTCTGTTTAACACCGCTGCAGAAAATCGGACGATCTGGGCAACAGCACGAGCGTAACGGCGTGATTTTATTATCCTGCAGGTTCTGTTCACGCCACATCCATTGCAGCCAGTCGAGTGGAGCAGGCTCTGTCGGAGGTCGCCTCCTCCCTGCAGAGCAGCGCCCCCAAACATGGACCCCTGCACCCTTGGATGACGCTGGCTCAGATCTGGCTTCACGCAGGTGAAAAAAAGCAACGTATAATCATAATCAACTTTATTGTCATTGCACCGAAGCAAAACGAAATTACATTTCAGTAAAACGTAAACAAACAGACATTGGGAGACGGAGGTGTCTGAGGTCGTGGCCTCGTGGGAGGCGCTGTCCTTTTTGTTTAGCTAAGGAAAATAGAAACACGAGGGAAGGGGAGGTATAAAAGAGAAAATGTCATATCTCACACTGTGTCCTAGATGGGACACAGTGTGGAAGTTGGAGAAGAAAAAAAACCTCAGCACAGAAACAGCAACATACTGTTGACATCATTATGGGATTAACCTGACTAAATAAAGGTTGAATGAATACATTTATGCATGAGGAAGGCCGACGAAGGCGGTGAGTTGTCTGTGGACATTGCCAGATATGTAGTTCCATAGTCCTGTTAAGAGATAGTGCAGTGTCTATGAACCAGCTCAGCTCTGACACAGGTCCACAGATGTCCTCGGGAAGGGAGCAGGTATGGGAGTAGAGTTATCCTTGTTATGTGAACAGTTATTCTTGTTCTCACAACATTCAGGAGCGTTTGGGATAGTTGGCCAATTCAAAGCTGACATGGGGGGTCCAGATTCAGAAAACAGTTCTTTTGGGTCAGGCCGACTCTGTTTGATTCCTGCCTGCTTTATACAGTAGTTCTACTGGTACATCTCAATGGCGACTCCAAACAGCCACATTTTGTGCTCAGCATTGCTGGTCCAAGCTTGTAGCTTTTCCAAAGTTGATTCCTTCCCGCCAGCGAGTTTCAGGAGCCGCAAGTGTCCTGCAATTCTCAGAAATCGCATCCAGCTTCTGGCTCAGCTCACACAGCATTTGAGTCTGAGTGTATAAGCATCTTATCTGAGAGTATGATGCATTAATATCACATTTTATGACACATCTAAACCGTCTTCTGGTGGTTTGATTAAAACATCTTCATATTTGAGTTTTATTCAAAATTATTAGCGTCCCATTGTTGCCACGTCTCTGCCTCAGTTCCTGCAGCTGCCTGATTCGTTGTGTGCTGCAGTTTGTCTGGTTTTACAAACGTGAAGGTCAAAACTCTTCAGCTTCCAAGAAAAAGAATGTTGCGGAAAAATGTTGAAATATTTGTCGTTTATATTTCGAACACTTTGGTTTTGACCTTCGAATATTTGAAATTAGAAAAATGGGAGAGGGAAAAAAGTATTTTCAATATTTGATATGCTTGGTTTTAGCTGTATACACATCTTTTTATAACATTATAATACAAAACAGTCAGATAAAAGTACTTTTACGCTTCTAAGGTTCAGTGAAGTCAGGTGAAGAAAACTGAATTTTCTACTAAAATCTATAAATGTGAAATGTTTTCCCGACAGGATTCATGACTTTTAAAGCTAACAAGTCTTTATTTTGTGAAACGTTGATAATTATTCAAGATTACCTGATAATTCCGCAATGTGAGCATCTCCCTTATGGACAAACAAACCCCAAACAATAGATTACAGCACATAAAGTTAGAATAAAATGGTGGAATTATTAATTTAGAGCGTAATCATGAGATGTACAGCTACAACTGATTAACGTTGAAAGTTAACCCAATTCAAGATGGCTTCCACATATAACGGAAAATGGCTACTACTCCACTAGTGTGACAGATAAGCTAAAATTTATATGGTAGTAGCTGAGAGTCCTCCTGAACTCATACTTCAAGCTCACAGGGGATCTCACAATATTGGGAACATCAGATTTCTGTGTTTCCTCAGAGCACCCTGGTTAGATATACGCGCATTAGATTTCCCTCTCAGCTCTGTGGAGCCGTGGTTCTTCTTTCTGCATCAGCAGCAGACGAGCATAAACGGAGCGGAGAGAGCGCATAAACAGATGCAAGGCGGCGCACGTAAACACACACGGACAGAGGCCGTTTGTGCTGCTGTTTATCTGCGCAGCTGCTTCCTCTCGTCGGGCAGTCATTTCCAGCTTGGCGACACAGCTAATGTAATCAGCAAATTAAAGAGGACAAACAGAGGGAGCGCTCATTTCCTCTGCCTCCTTCGTGGACTCAGACACAATGAACGCTTTAGATGGGTTAGTTAGAAAACGCTCATCTGGTTGATCCTGATTTGTTTGTTTTAATTCTGTCTCTGTTTTGTGGCCAAAAATGTCCAGGGTATGGTGGAGCATGAGTTTGTGGAGCGTCAGTCCACTTGCTTTTGTAGAAAATGAGGGCTGAGTTTTACGAGACCTTTCATCCGCCACCTGTCACGATGGAGTTTTAAATAAAGGTCTTCTCGTCATGCTAAAAGACAAAGTTATAGTCGTTCTGGTCAAACCTTGTCAATTACCTTATGATCATGCTCAGAGCATGTGTTGAGGATGACTCTCAGCTACTACCATGCCAAAATCAGCTCCAAATTTTTTAAAAATGTACTGAATTATAGCCACTTTTGTGTTGCTAGTTTGGATTAGCTGTGGCAATCCAATTTTAAGTCCAAAGGTTAATGAGTTGCAGATCAATGATTACTTTAAAAGGTTCATTAAAATCCATCCAGTGGTTTGATATTTTACTAACACAGACCAGCGCAAACGGAAAAAAAAAAACTGGGGCTTGGTTACCATATTTTTTGGACCATAAGGCACACCGGATTAAAAGGCTCACTGTTGAGTTTTGAGAAAAATTAAATGATTTTAAGTGCACCTTATAGTCTGAAAAATACGGTAAATGAATATGCCGTTGCACATTTTGCTAAAAGCAAAGTATTTCTTTTAGTCCCTAATTCTGTGTTGTATTTCGCCCATCCGACAGCTGAGGTGTACATCGGCATGTCGAAGCCCGCAGAGGCCACGGCGTGCACGCAGGAAGCAGCCAACCTGTTCCCCACATCCCACAACGTTCTGTACATGAGGGGGCAGATCGCCGAGCTGAAGGGCAACATGGATGAAGCCCAACGCTGGTACGAAGAGGCCCCGTCCATCAACCCCACCCACGTCAAGACCATGCAGAGACTGGTGAGACGACAAACGCGCATTCCCTGTCCTCCTGAAGCTGTGCGCTATTTGTATAATTACCCAGAATCCTCTGGGACGGTTTATAACCTCTCTGAAATGAAGCGATCCACTGTCTCTAATTTGATACTCGCAGCTGCTGATTACGGTGTTGACGCCTGGATGCTGCCAGCAAACAAATCCAGACTAGAAAAAAATTCCTGGAGGAATTCCAGTGGGATTCCTGAAGCCTGCAATTGTTCTCGAGCTGAATTTTTGGAAACGCACTAGCTGTATTTATGATCAAACGTCTGTTAGCTGAGTTTAAAAGCTGCATTTTGTTTACCAGCATGATGTGATTGTGAATTCTTTCAAAGAAACAGGAACTTGTTTATGTTGCGTTTTAGAGAAAACGCACACTATGGAAGCTTTTCGTGTTTTTAAGACCCAATTACTTGAATTTGTGCCTGAAGGTCAGCTGGTGATCTTTTGATTGGAATTGTGCAGGAAGGTGAAAATATCTTCTAAAGTTGTCATGAAAAAGCGCATTCTTTGAATCATTCAATAAAACATGTTTGTGGGTCTGTGCAGGGTCTGATTCTGCACCAGCTGCAGCGCTACAGTCTGTCGGAGAAAGTCCTGAGGGACGCCGTGCAGGTCAACAGGTGGGCGGCTGAAAATCTCTTTATTACCTTTTACTAACATATTTATGCTGCTCATTCAGCTTTAGGTGTTTTTTTTTTTTTTTTATCTTTACACATCTTGTCCTTCGTGTTCAGTTTTACCAGATTTTTTTTAATTTCACACACCACATCCTGTCAACTACTAGCTTTTATTGAATCGTAGGGAGCCTAAAAATATGTTCGTTGTCTTGTGTTGACACAACACTGGCTCATCTCGTCAGTTTAGGAAACTTTTACTCATGATCGGCTGAGTAGCTAAACAAAGATTTCTCAGAAAATGGTCACTGAGTGGAAAAGCTGCTAACGTCCAAAGAAAAGAAGTTCAGAAACCAATTTAAAAGTTTCTTTAAAATAAACATGGCTGCCGTCTTGAGCTGTTTCATCCTAACAGATGTCAGATTTGCTCTTCTTGTTGTTGCTGGTTCTAAACATCTCCTCTCCTCCTGTCAGCACGGCTCACGACGTGTGGAACAGTCTGGGCGAAGTGCTGCAGGCTCAGGGAAACGCCGCCGCCGCCACAGAGTGCTTCCTCACCGCCTTGGAGCTGGAGGCCAGCAGCCCCATCCTGCCTTTCACCATCATCCCCAGAGCACTATGAGACGCTCACACACACACACACACCTGCACGCAGATAGGTGTGCAGCCATTTCTCTCCCTGTATATACTGCACATATTGTGTGTGTGTGTTTGTGCTGGAGCGTTTCAGTCTGTGCATGCCCCTCCGTATTCCTGTGCCAACATGTTTCCTGTGTGCGTTTGTGTAAATATGATTGTCATTACTCAAAAGGTTTTGTTTACATCTTTAATCCAAAGACGCACACACAAAGGTTTGACAAAAGCAGATTACTGTACTTGCAGGAAAAACGAGTTTCATTTGCTTCGATGAGCCAAATGTCTCGGTTACTGAAACACGATTCTTTGTTGCTGTTCTGTTACTGTACGGCTGACTGAGAACCCACCGGAACGTCGACGTATCCAATCGCTCAGTCAGTAAATTTCCAAAATCCTGGGTGCGTTCACACAGATAATCAGATTTATTTAATAAACTTTAATGGTGCTCACTGCAAGCTACGAAATCAAACCTAAACAGTAGTTGCCCTGAGCTGCATCAAATGGTGCTGCTTGGGTTTACTGCAGATATACGGTTCTTAAAAATGCGGGTATGCACTTAATATAAACAATACTTTTATATGGGTACTTTACTCAATAAATTTAAGATTAAATATGTTCCATTGCATCAAAATTGTCTGAATCCCACTCTACTGAAAACATTGTCAGGTAAATGAGCACATAGTAGTTGGCAGCTGTTTACATATTCTTAATGACCATCTATATGAAATTATTTCTGTCATTGGTCTTTGTGCCCTTTGGAGTGAGTACCTGCTGCCTGTTTTGTCTTAATAGACACTTTCTTCAGTATTGAAATAATCTGAGTGGATTGAGCAAATCCACAACTCCGTAATTGCAGATTAACAGGAATATTCAGTAAAACTGGGGATGTGTCACACGAGTTGTAGAAATCTTGTTGCATACTTTTTTTTTAAATCTAATCTTCTGTGTAAACGCATCCAAATGTTTGTCTTTTCATCCTTTTTTTTTTTTGTTTGTTTTTTTTTTTTTGTTAACAGATTATGAAAAGGAGTCGCAGTTGTATGTTTGATTGCTCCTCGTGCGTTTATTCTTTTAGAGAGTAAATTATAAATCTATTTTCTGGACAGCGATGCTGTGGGAGGAATGAGATGACGGGGTTCAGTTTGATCAATCAGTGAGTCTTTGTTGCTGTAAATTGATGACTGAAACTAGAACATTAAAAAATAAACTGATATTTTAACAGTCCTCTGAAGGCGAGGTGAACCTGCGTGCTGTTTCCTGTGGGCCGTGACCCTCGGGGCCGGCGGTGTGTGTTACGCTCTCAGATGTGTGTCTGTCACTGGTCAGGTGTCGACCTTTGTTCTGGAGGTTTCTGGCTCTGACAGGTCTCTGACTGTAGCCCCTGCCTGTACAGTGGTCTCTGCTGGGTGCTCAGGTGTCCCTTTACAAGCAATCTCTCAGCACCAGAACTCAAACTGGTTTTACTGACAGGAACAAAACTCCCACTTCACACAGCATTTTGTGCCAGTGTTTTTAGGGGTAAATGACTTTTTGGACCATCTTGTTTTAAAAAAAAAAAAAAAAAAAGTCCAGCCTTTAATAGCAAGGATTGAAACTTAACACCTCTGCTGACATTAAATCAGCTCATCATGGTACCAAGTTTTGAATTTTTACCCTTAAAAGTTATTTTGAAGTAAAACAGTCAATTCATTAAAAAGGTGCATCATATAGAACTCCCTAATGCTTAAATTTCTATTTCTAAATAACTTGGCTAATTGTTTTTACATTTCATTTATACCCTCCTTTACACTGGAATAGCACATTTTCACCCCCCAAGAGCTTCGTAATAAATCCTGTAAATTCAGGGGGAAAAAAAAGAAAATTGTTGGTCCTGAACATCTTTTCCAACTCCAGTTTAAGTAAAATTTCCGACAATCTATATGAACACTTCAGACTGTTACATAACTACTGAGTGTGAGACACATCCTGACACCTCCCACACTCTGTCCTCGCCCTCATCCTGTCCTGGTTCTGGTCTCAGATCTTTTCTCAGAAAGTAAATACAGTATAATCACTCGTGAATTGTTTATTTCACGTTTTTTTTTTTTTTTTTAAGGTTAAAACACTGGATCTCCAGCCCTTCCCTTTTAGTCTAAAACTGTCAAAACACCCACGTTTTTCTGCTGCCCATTTCTCCTCCAACCATCCCGACCAGGCTTTGTTGCCTAGCAACGTCTCATCCGCAGACATTCTTGGCGATCTGGAGGGTTCCTCACAAACTCCCCCAGAAAACAGATGGATTAATTGCACAATCACATCTAGAGGTTGTTGAGTTTCTGAAACGATATTTCAGAGTTTTTTTTTTTGTTTGTTTTGTTTGTTTTTTTAAGCAGTGAACAGGCTTACACATGAGTCAACCCCTCCCCACAAAGAAAACAACAATCAGCTTAGTTCATGACATTTTATTGGAAAAACAAAATGTAAAGACTAGCATGTACAACTTGGAATGCAGATCAACTGAACTGGACCGGGCCGGGCCTTGCTGCATCCACACGCACACAGGCAAACTCACACACAAACACAAGGTAGAAATGCTGCAAAGCCCCGACCCCATCCTCCCTTAAACTGAACCTCACACCCCCATAGAGTCATACATGCACAGCCTTCGAGGCAATATACTGGACAGAATTTAAGGGCCGTCTTTTTTTTTTAATTTCAATTGTCTGTAAAAGTTTAAATTAATATGCATACTGTTGTGCGTGTGGGTTTGATACGGATATTGCCTCAGAAACTGTACCTGTATATAATCATCTTTAAAGCCCACCAGAACCGACCAGTTGTCTAAGACGTAACTGCTGTCAAACGGGCTCTTCACCCTCAAAAAAGGTAAACACACAAAGGATTAAAGTGATTAACCTGACATGCCAAAAAACACAATCTAAAATCAGCTCTTTATTCCGTTTTTAATAAAAATATCAGTCATCGCCGACTTTGTTTTGGTGAGCAAACATCCCGCTGGTTTGCTCCCTCCCACCGTCGTACTGAGCCACCCTCTTCAAAACGGTCACCAAAAAAAAAAAAGAAAGCCTTCCGTCACCAGGATCTTAACAAAAACTCGTTAACGATGCATGCATAAGGAAGTGGGGGGAATAAACGGAACAGAAACTCAAGTAAGGCTGTTGACCGGCCCAAATATTCATCATGACTTCAGACAGGTGGAACCAGAGGAGCAGCGGCCAAATCAGTCGTCTGCACAGGCGCTGCTCTTCTTAACAAGTTGAGATCTGATTGGGCAGCTCTGCACCGAGGGGGGAGGAGAGGGGATACAAGCCAGAACATGCAGATTAATTCTTTTTTTTTCTTCTTCTTTTTGTCTTTTACCTTTTTTGAGCTTGTTAATATGGACAAATTTTCAGTTTTCCAACATTCAGTTTAAATTGTCTATACAGAACAGCATGAATAAATGTAGATTTTTGCAATAAGAGGTAAGTGAAACATTTGACTGATTCAATGCGAGCTCAGTTCATTTGGCGGTCATCATCTGAACAAACTCTGTGAGGGGGAAGAAAAAAAAAAGTAAATCAGAAGTGCTTACAAATTTATACACATCTAAAACGATTTGATTTGTTCCTAGTGTTGGTATAACTAGCTGGACATGTTTAGATTTGTACTAATGTGGTGTCTCTGGAGGCAGATTTCAGGTACCTTCATAGTTGACCTGTCCGTCTCCGTCTATGTCTGCTTCTCTGATCATTTCGTCTACTTCTTCATCTGTCAGCTTCTCCCCCAGGTTTGTCATTACGTGACGCAGCTCAGCCGCGCTGATGTAGCCGTTACCGTCCTGACCAAAACACAAGCAGCAGGCGAGTTTATAATAAATTAATAAATCACCTCCTCCTCAAACATGAAGACAAGGGGAGCACTGCAGTCCCCTTCCTAAAAAGTAGGCGTTGCCACAGATGGCGAGTACATTCCTACATGAACTGCTTTACTGTTCTATTTTATGAGTTGCAAACAACCAAGATGCAGCAAGGCTGATACTGCTGACAAAAGTATTTGATTTTATTTTTTACCATCACATCAGTCAAACCTACCTTATCAAAGACTCTGAATGCCTCCCTGATCTCCTCCTCGCTGTCTGTGTCCTTCATCTTCCTCGCCATCATCGTCAGAAACTCAGGGAAATCAATGGTCCCGTTGCCTTGAGGAGGCAATTCCAAAAGGTCAATGTTTGTTCAAATTAAACCAATCTATCCCCATTTCTATGAGCTGTATCCTACCATCAGCATCCACCTCATTGATCATGTCCTGGAGTTCAGCTTCAGTCGGGTTCTGACCCAGCGACCTCATGACTGTGCCCAGCTCCTTGGTGGTAATGGTACCATCTCCATCTTTATCGAACAGGGAGAAGGCCTCCTTGAACTCTGGAACAGAAACATGGGGTGAATAAGACAAAACAAAAAGACAGGAAAACAGACTAAAGTTTTTACATTTTAGCAACTTACCAGCAATCTGCTCTTCTGTTAGTTGGTCGGCCTAAAAACAAATAGACAAAAGATAAATACTTTCAGACCAAATGAAATTTAATGTGACATTTGAAAGCATACTTTAAGACATGTTAAGAACGTGGTAACGTGTTAAACTGTATAAACAAGAGGTGAACTAAACCTTGAGATTCTTTGTATTTGTGTACAACCTTAAAATCTTCAAAGTGGATATCTGTGAGGTCTGCCACCAGTTTTACAGCCTTTGGTTCTGTTTTTTTGGCCACTCTGCCTCTAACTCCTCTTCCATCTAGCTTCACTGCTCCTGCTCCTCTGCCCTGCTTTAGATCCAGACCTCTTCCACCACCACCACCACCAGCTGCTCCCGTTTTCAAGCTGAGCCCATCCAGTGCCCCACGGACCATCACCAAGCCTTCAGCCAGACACTCTGCTTGTTTGCCGTTCTGTACAGCCAGTTTCTTAACTTCTGCCAGCTCTGTTTTGGTTTGTTGCAGACAGTTCCTCAGGTCTTGCATCTCTCGGACTAGATTGTCCATGCGACTGGACGAGGTGTCCATCAAAAACTGCAGGAAGGCTCTGTAGTTTCTTTCCTGCTGCTGGATCAGCTCCCAGAAGTAATGCTCCTGATCATCCAAGAGGTCATAGACCATTGACAGGCTCACCATGTCATCCTCTGCTGGGTACTCGGCCACTTTATTGGGCAGCATGAGGTGGGAACAATGGCAGGAAGGACAACCATTGTGGGTTACCGTGGGAGGGAAGGGATGGTAAAAATATTGGCCAGACATATTTTGTCTTACTCCATTGACAAGAATTACAAAAAAAAAAAAAAAAAGGCGTAGAATAGAATCACGTTTAATCTGAATAGTCACAAGCATATAGATTAAAAACAAACAAAATAAAAATTGAGTCAAGAAGCTCTGCAGATTGTTAAATGGACAAGGTGACTGGATAATTGCCAGACTTGTCTTTCAAGATGACAGAGGTTCTCAAGAGTCCCAGCAGATCGGACCGACCTGACGCCTCTCATCCATGAGATGGATGACAAGTCGATGGAACAGATGGTCCTTCTCTTGATATTGTCACGATCGCTCATCCATCCACCAGTCTCTTAAAAAGCCTGGCAGTCTTTCTCCCATGACCAGTTCCTCCTCTGCTGCACCTGACACTGAGGAGATCCCCGTCTGTCCTTCCATATCACTAAGTGGACACCTACTGTCGAGACTGAACAGCGCATTAAATGATGAAGTGTCCACCTCCTGCAGTAGCACAATAGATGAAAAGCATTTTCTGTGTGTGTGCAGAAGGCAGGTGGTCAGGCTGGGAGGTAGGCAGTCATGTCAGGAAATTAATTTGAAACGTGTGAAAGTAACAGTGTCCAGACCAGGGAGTGGGGTCAGACGTTCTGTTCTGCATGACTACATATATGTGCTAATCTGCAGTCTGTCAGCTCACATCTACAGTTGCAGCTCCTGGAGAGGATCGGGTCTCCAGTCGTCCTACCTCCTACACAGCATCATGGGTCACATCAAATGGATGGAAACCCTCAGACAGTTCCAGCGTCTGAACGCGACACCAATTACTGCTGAAGTTCACGAAAAGGCCAAATTTAGTTGATTTAAAGTTAGCCACTTAACCCTCTCAAGGAAAAATAACTAACCGGTGTAATCACAAAAACCATCTCAGTCAAAAAGCATGAACGCACATTCCAAGCAGATATTCAGATAAGACAAGGCCAAAACAGTCTTGACATTGTTTAACAAGTAGTGATTTTTTTTTTCCCAGATCATTGTTTATGCAACATAATGGCACAGAACTATTTTTCCCTTAAAGTTTTAATGCAGGTTTACAGAAAACAGCCAACATTGTTGTGTATTTTGGCTATAAATTAATTTTGATCTGCTCATAGAGGTAAAACTGTTCAAAAAATAAAAAAGTTAAAAATCACAACCCATCACATTTAACAGACCTCATTCCTACTAGGAATTAAAAGTGGTTCCCAAACATTTTAGCTTCTTGGCATTTGGTGAGCTTGGCTCAACTGAACTAGTGACATTACAGCACAGACAGATCCATTTGAACTAATAGGTGAAAAATCAACGTAGTACAGCCAAGCAGCACAGATCATGATCACAGCAGATACGATGGACAGCAAAGATCTGCGAGTGGCCTGGTGATGTTATAAGGTTGCGAACCCTTCTAAAAAACTGGTCCATACTGTTTTCAAGATAACCTCCAACCATAAAAATCATAATGTTGAAGCAGATGGTTGAAAACCAAGAATCAAGCGTGTACAAATCCCAAAACTTGATAATTCCTACAGCTTGGCTGACAAAGTTTTTCCAGCTTTAAACAAATGCAAATGAATTCCTGAAAGACAGCGCATCTTGCTTGCAAAAACGCAAATTAAATTTCTGGTCAACGCCTTTACAGTGGAGTTAAATACAAGATGTTTCTAATTTTGATTATAAAAGGCATATCATTTACCACCTGATTCAGCATAAAAGGTAAATTATAACAACTCTGGCTGTTCTAAGTCAAACATTCCATTTGGATTAAAGATGACTCAATTATTAATAACATTATGACACAATAGAGATGATTTCTCAATGTTAGATGAACGTAAAACTTTAAGGATTATGCTAAACAAATTCATAGCCCTGCATTTTATAACAAAGACATGATGTGCTTTGTGTAGGATGGGTCTTTTGATTATTCATTGTGGATTAATAAGCACAGAAAGTGGATACACACCAATAATTCTTTGTTAAGGAGCTGATTAAATCAAACCAGACTTGAGTAAAGTCTCGCAGGGAGTGGCAACCCCAAACATTTCCACTGGTCTATCAAAGCCAGCCTGTTGGTAACTTCAGGACTTGTTAAGATTATCTTTATTGCAACTAAGGTGAAGGTTTACGAGCCTGGCTTCAGTTTGTCCGCATGGATTATTATACGACATGGTATCCAGAACTATTATAGCATTTTCCGGTACATGACGGAGACTTTGACCAACTGCGATAAAGACTTCAGTCAAAAATGTGTTTTTATGAGCTTTTAAGTTATTTTTAAGCGTCACTGTAAAATACAGTTATTTATACAGCATTCCTGAAGCCAACTATCGCTACATCTAAAAAAAAAAAATAAAAAATGTTCCGGTGAACCATTCATTCAGGGTGTATGTTAGCCGGGAAGCTAACAGCGGAGCCGACACAACTTCCTGCAGAAAGGCGAGATTTTACCGCATTAACCACACGCAGTTGTAATCCCAATACAGGAGCCCGTCATCCGCAACGAGACGGTTAGCGCTCCGCAACGTGCCGCAGTTTGCCCGCAAACTGAGCGGATTTGAATTCAGCCCGCCCGCTTCTGCCGCCGTTGCAGGCAATGGAGGTACCGATTTTGTTCCTAAAACGGTCCTCCAGAGCAAACTTAAAACCCTCAGTTTGACTGTCAGTCGCGACAACCGAATTTCGATACAAGACCTGCAAGTAAGGATACTCACCATGTTTGTGTGAGCTGGAACAACTAGCCTGCCCGCAATACAGCAGAAAGGAAATGGACGGCTGCCACTGAACAGAGCGGGCTGAAGGCGGGTAAGAGGGGCGAACTACCGCCCCACCGCTCACTGTATCCATCCGCACTGCGTGGGGCAGTCGATTCTCTACAGGCGACTAATTTAGTGTTAGAGTACTCTGAATTTATTTGATTGATTAAATATTATAAATTGACAAAGTCCCTCTAAGGCTGATAATATGTTAAACACGTGCTGGTTTCTCAACGGCGACATTTTGTTATTATAAGAGCCTTTCAGGCTTGTTTAATGTGTAAGAAGTTGAATTTGTCAAATAAAAATAACTTGATCAACACTTACAGTCCGAAATGAAATAATGCAAAATTATAATTAAAGGAAATGCAGAACCATTGTTGTTTTACATTCATTTTTTTAATACATGCACCTGCTGAACACTTAAGTTGATTTCTATAGTTCTAATTCACCATAAAAGTCATTCCAGACTTTAAATACAAATACAGTACTGTGGATATAATATACAGTTCAATCCAGGTATAATCTAATTCAACTGGAGACATCATTGTTAAGTGGTAACTTGTAAATAAATAAGAATATTATTATTGAGAAACCACAAATTTGCATCAAATACTCACACTTGAATACTGTACAGTATATTGTAATAAAATGCAACGAGGAGCAGAATAAGATATTTTCTTCATCTGCTAACTTTCATTTTATACTTTTTTTTACTTTGTTTCTTATTATTCATATGTTAAATGTTGTATCTCAGTTATAAAATGAATAAAGATAATTAAAAAAAATGCAAAAAATGCAATTTTAAATGAGACCGTGTTTAAGTGTGCTTGTTGAAACATAAGCATAGTTCAAAGAGATAAAGCCTTGTGTTGTGGCGGATATTATGATAAAATAAATTCAGTATTTATTATTTTAAGCCGTTTGTTTGATCGTTTTTAAGTGGCCACAATGCCTACACGACCACTGTGACGGACTAGTTTGTGTTACGTGCAGTTTTATGAAGGCGGAAGGATACGTTCTATATTCTAACCAACAGAGGTGGGGAGTTTTGTTTTTTTTTAGCTAAGTTTTTAAAAGGCGAGTTCTGATTGGATAGAGCAGACCCGCAATGTTCCTCCAATGTCTCGAGGCCGCTGATTGGCTCGAGTGAATCTGCAATGCGCCAAACCACGGCGCGGCATTGAGGACAGAGAGGGAGCGTCAACGTTCCATGTTGAGGGTGTGAAAGGGCAGGTGACAATGCACAGGTGATCTACAGGTGCGCCATTAGGAAAATAATAATTACATTGAAAATAAAAAATATAAATTTTTTTATTTAAATTACAGAGCATAAAGCTTGATCACTGTCACGTTTTACAATAGTTGTTGAAGTTAAGAGAATAATAATAAAATAATTTAGAGTAGGGCAAAAGCTGATCATTTTTCTTTTAATAATAATAATAATTTAATTTCATAATAGAAAGATGATTAAGTAAACATTAAATCAAAAGGCAGTATGTTATATTTCTATTGATTTTTTTTTGTTTGTTTTGTTTTTAATTGGACCTGGGTGATCTCGTCAAAAATTACAGCCCATATTTTAAAGTCAGGGTCTAAGCTTTAGAATGACAAACATTATACAAAGGGATTTCCAGGCAGAGGAAAAAATATAACTTTCAAAGGAAAATATTTAGGTTTTAAGAATAAAAATTATTACATGCTATAAATTTTTAATTAAAAGGTAGATTAGGAAAATAATATACTAATTTAGTTAACAAACTCTAGAAAAGTGTCTTTATGGACAAATTTTTTTACAAAAATCTCACAGCAAACGTCACTTTTGTTCGGCACTGGAGTGTGTACTCATTCTGTCTTATTTTGCAAGAATAAATCATTCATTTACGTACATGTTCTGGCACGATGATGTGCAAATGAAGGAATGAACCAGTTCTGAACCATTTTATTAGTAGTTCATTCACAGCTTTGATTCAGTGACATCTAGTGGCAAAACAATAAAGCTGATAATTACGGCATGTGATGTATATAATTTTTGTAACGATTGATTGATTTGTCAGAGGATTCTGTAAATGTATGTAGTTAGGGATACAGAAAGCCTCCAGTACTCAAACGATTAATGTTTATATACGTACATTTTATTGACAAAATTAAGCATTAAACCACCGGATCATCAAATCAGTACAGTATGTACAAATAACACAAATAACAGTGATTTGTAGATCACTGCAACTTCACCGTTCATCTCGAAGCTTTATGTGCGCAGTGATCTCTCAGCTTGGCTTGTTGCAAGCACAGCGAGCTCAAGTTCTTAAATTAGGCGTTCAGTCTTCTAGCAGTATATCCAGCTCCTCTAAAGGCAGTCTCAGTCGAAGCTCTTTCTCTGTCATCAGGTCCACGAACTCCTGCAGATGCTCAGGAAACAGCTTCGCCGCATCCATGTACAAACCCTGATGCGCACATGAGCACGTTAACGCACGGGCCAAGTTTACATTGACACATAAACGCACAGGAAAAAACGGGGAATTTAAAAATTAAAGATCCTCCGCTGCTGGGGCAATACAACTTTAATGAGGGAGTCTCACCTTGGCCCAGGGGATGTTCTGCAAGGCCTTATAGAAGATCGCTCTTGCTTTATCCACTTTACCTTCAGACACCTACAAATTCACAAAACACTACATAAATTCACAAGTATAAATATATCACTGCAGAAGTTTGAGTAAATAATGGGGATTTTTGTCAACTATGAAAAAGCACATGAATAAGAAACAAAAACACACTTTATTTATTTAATTTTGGGGGGTTAACGTCCCTCCATAAAAGCCAGCAGAGTAACCAGAGGATATTTTTGATGGACTTAGCATCTCACCAGGAAGTAGATGTACATCCTCCACAGTAAAGTACAGTGAGCGCCCGTCTCTGTTGCTATGGCGCTCTCGAACAGACCTCGGATTCGGTTACTGAGGCCGTTTTCTGGCAGTACAGGCAAGGGCTTATCAAAGCAGCAAGATCTAAAAATAACGTGGAAAATACTTGTGTTATTTTGACTAAACTGTTGCACAGAACTCCCCTTAAAAGAACCTTAACACTCAAAATAAAAAGGAGTAAATAAAGAGGTAAAGTGTGGACATCTGGTTATGTTTTTGTTGTCTTAAGCAGCTAATTGGTGTGTTTACTTGTGCTTTTTACCTCTGAGCAGCGTCCACCAGCTGCTTCCTCTGTTGTTCAGCAACAATAGCGAACAGACGGGGTATAACGCTGCTGCTGTCTCTGGTTACAGCATGAAAAAAACGCCGAGCCCGGCCGGCGCTATGGTAACGGTTCTCCACCTGAAACGCAGGCCACATGTCTGTAATCCACAACTCATTCAGTCACTCGTGATTTTATTTGAACCCTGCGAGGATCAGGAGCAGACCTGAACATAAATGCTCCACAGGAGAGCGCTGTTGGGCCAGGCGGCGAGGGCAGAGGTGAGCGTCTGTCTCAGCGTGGCCAGAGGGAACACCCTGGTGCTGTTGTGGAACCTCAGCAGCGCCACCTGCTGCAACGATAAAGCCTCACGCTCAGAGGACAGCTGATGGACGGGACTCCTGTTTGTGGGGCTCGAATCAGCTGCAGAGGGGCTCGCGTCGATGTCGCCAGGTTTAACGGTCTCATTCGGCTGCCTTTCAGGTGTTAGCTTGTGGTGCAGTTCCTCCATCTGCTCCATCGCCTGGCTGTAGACAGCCGAAGCCGCCTGGATGCTCACTGTAAGGTACTGGAACAGGGCGTAGCAGCCGACAAGACCTCTCATCCTCAACTTCTCCTCCTGGCCTCCTGGTGACAGGATTAAAA
Organism: Hypsolebias antenori; assembly: GCA_031762315.1. NCBI lineage: Eukaryota > Metazoa > Chordata > Actinopteri > Cyprinodontiformes > Rivulidae > Hypsolebias > Hypsolebias antenori. The sequence continues at coordinate 17,877,041 of JARVGS010000789.1, read as the reverse complement.
ACAAGTCAAACATTCAAGAGTTGAGTTTCTAGTGTCTCTCTTTTTGAATACTTTGAATAACAAGTACAATACTCCATTCTCTAAGCTATTTAATAATTATAATCTGAGTCCAAGAGCAGTTTTTACCTCTTAGGGTAGAAGTAAACAAATTATTTAAGCACAAAAGGCAGCTAAAGTTGAGGAACGAACAAGTGTTGAGTGAAAAGTTATCATTTATTTTGCTGTACACATGACTGTTTACATTTCCATCTACAGCAGTCCCTCACTACTTCACGAGTCGTTTTATCGTGGACTTGCTCCATCGCGGTTTTTCAAAATAAGACTGGACATGACACACAGTTGGCTAATTGATGGATGAGCCACACGATCGGCATGGAGTTTTTATTTAAAATAAATTATTTTATATCATTTAGCACCTGCTGCAGCTTTGTACAGCCCGTACTGCAGGATAAGCTTCCTGCTGCAGCTGATCAGCTGTTCTTCGTGCAGTGGATAAGTGGGCGTGGCCGAGAACGCTTTCGAGTGGCTGAGAGCAGCGGAGGCTAAGAGAGGGAAATCATGACATTCTGTGCTCTTTTAGAGCGTTTCGTGTTTAGAAACATTGTTTAGAATATTGCAAGAGTGTGGGAAGGGTTAAAAACGCCTTAACATACAAAAAAAAAAATAATAATAATCTATTTACTACTTGTACTACTATTCCTACTTTGCGGACCAGGGACTAATGTATCTGAAAATGTGTCTATGACTGTATTGGTACTACTTTACAATAAGCGTACCCTTATAGATGGCTTATAAACAGTTAATAACGCAGTTGTTAATCAATCTGTAAGCATATAATAACCCCTCATTAAGCAGGTTTTGCTAAATTAGTTAAAAAGGACATTAAATCTTTCCAAAACGTAAGCCTGTTTCAATGTATTGTATTAACCTTTATTTAACCAGGCAAATCCCGTTGAGATCATAGACCTCTTTTGCAAGGGAGGCCTGAAGGCAGCCTAACATCCTAACATGCATGTTTTTGGAGTGTGGAAGGAAACCGGTGTAGCCAGGGAAAACCCACGCAAACACGAGAAGAACATGCAAACTCCACACAGAAATCCAACCGGGGACTGAACCCAGAACCTTCTTGCTGTGAAGCAGCAGTGCTAACCACTGAGCCATGGTGCTGCCAATATATAGCTTATTATGACATAAATACTAATATTTTATAAACTGTTTAGAACCTCATTAATACCCTATTTATAAAGCATTAAGTAACATGTCAAGACAGAATGTTCTTAAAATCCCATCTTAACCAGGATGATGATGCACATAAATGTACATAAGTGATCAAAAAAGCAGTTGTTCTTTTTGCCAATAGATCTTTCAGTGTTGCACAGCAGAACTTCAAAGTTGTGTGCTGATATAAATTTAGAAAAATCTTTGTATCTTAAAGCCTTCAGCACTGATCTCCAAATCATTAAAGATCTGTTTGAAAAAAAAAAAAAAAAAAAGTAAAGATTCAGTATAAAACATTTGTTGCAGTGGGCCTAAAGTACAGTAGTTCATTATATAAACCAAATGCATTCTTTGAAATGTATAT
>JARVGS010000789.1:17853523-17864808 GCA_031762315.1 Hypsolebias antenori | reverse complement strand
ATTTCTCTGTCAGAGAAACAAATCATTCCTGCAGGAACAGGAAGCTGAAACACCACAAGCTTCAGGGTCAGCTGAACACACCTTGTTACAAGTTTTGGAAGTTACAGCTTATTTAAAGGAAACATTTTGTTGTATGTTACATTTATGCTCAACAGATCTTAAGCTTCATTTTATTTATTTTGGGAATCTGCACCTGCATTTTAGTTTTTGTGGTGGATTTTGGTGATCTATATTTTGTGCCGACTTTTTCAATCTAAATAACAGAAGGATAATTTTTATTTTTATACTCTGAGTCTGAATACTTTACTAAACAAAGTAATTTCAGCAAAAATAACCCTTGTTGTTTTCTGTTTTTGTTTTTATATAATATTGCAAAGAAACATGTTAAATTAGTTTTATCCAACCAATAACTATGATTTCTGTTTTGTTTGTTTTATCATATCACAAAATTTATTGTTATCGTCAGAATGCTCTGAAATATCACAATATTATATTTGAACCATATCGCCCTGAACCATATCGCCCACCCTTATTGGGCGGCTATTGAGCACCCAGTTGTGATGAGGGAAAAATGTTTTGGCAGCATGAAGCTTGTCAGCCCTTCAAAAAAAAAATTTTTTTTGATTCCATAAATTAGCCACAACATTGCATAAGCCGTGGTATTCAAAGCATGTGAAAAAAGTAGCGGCTTATAGTCCATAAATTACGGTATCTGTCTTTAACGGCTCACCTGTCCGTTCAGAACCTCCTCTCTGGTAATGAAGGTAGGTGACTTTCCCAGTCCGGCTGCAGGGTTTGGAACGCGGGCTGAGGTTGGAGAAGGTCAGGCTCTGGTGCTGCTCCACCGTCATCAGCTGGAAGTTTTTGGAGCAGAAGAAGAGCAGCGTGTTGAGCAGCACAATGGGCGAGTATGCGCCCAGCTGCTTGCACTCCCACAGGTAGGACTCCTCGACCCGAGAGGGGACCACGCCACCTGCAGGAGGAAAACACGAATGATTCAAAGTGGGGTTTGAATTCACGAAATCCAAATCTCAAAGTCGATGACGGTACCGCTCGGCAGCAGCTTGGGTTTCCAGAGCCGAAGCATCAAGCTGATCTCGCTGGAGAACTGGCTGTACAGCTGGTCTGTAAAGATGTTTTCTATTCGGCCATTCTCAAACAGGTACTGCTCAAAAAGAACGAGACCGGGTCGTTACTCTCCCGAGCAGCAGAAACGTCACCATGAAGCAGACATTTGTGCACCTCTTGTAACCCCAGACAGAGGTAGAAGATGCTGTCGGGGCTGTACGTTTCTCCGTTTGGCCGTCGGACCTCTCTGACGAAGCGGGACAGAGCGACGCTCAGCTCAGCCGAGTCGCACTGAAGGATGTCTTCTTTAACGGCGGCTCCTCCGGCTGCAGGAGGGCGAGAGAGTGTAAGAACACACGTCTGACACCCAGCGGACGAAACAAAGAACAAAACGACATTCAGCTCACATTGTTGCGTCTGCTGGACCCAGTTCGTCCAGGCCTTGAGCCCGTACAGGTGGTTCAGTTTGGAGTTGGCGGGAGTCCCTACAACTGCGGTGGTACCGATTCTCCTCCGACCCTGCAGGGACAGACGGGAAAAACATTACTGCTTCTGAAACTGAAGCGCTTGTAAAAACATGATCGCCCTTTCATCTACTAAATGCATTAGATATGTTTTTAAGCGTTAAAATAGATGTAAAGGAGTGTACATAAAAAAGTCTGACTAAATCTACAGTAATGTTTGTTTTAAACAACATGCATGAGGAATGTGAGTTTAAACCAATCTGAGAAGTCTCGTACTCGTTTCCGGCTGTAGGAACGGTCTCTGGGTCTCTTCACACCTCGCTTCTGAACCGGCGGCTTCATGTTCAACAACTCTGCAAAAACAAAGAGTCCTTCTGTGCATTTTGTTTTATTTACTTCCCATCAAGTTTTTTTTTTTCTAGGTAACTCTAAAAAATAAAGTGTGAATCTGACAAAAAAATAAATAAAAAACAAATAAAGTTGGATTTAAAAAAACATCTTCTCACCAGGAGGGAAGTCGGCCTCCAAGTCCATCAGAGGTGATAATGGCGGCTGATTCAAGCTGGCGGCAGGAGGATCGGTTCCCGTTTCACTCGCCTCGGTTGGGCTTTCAGTCTGGGAACCTCCAGTCTGAGGAAGGTCGACTGCTTCAAGAGCCTCCTCATCCTCACAGGCTGAGGGAAAGACCACTTCGGGTTTTGTGCCTTCAGTAGAACAGCTCTGGTCTGCAGCAGAAACACGTTCAACGTTGGCTCATAGATAAAATAAAAACTTTATGTTGCTTCTTTCAAACGTTCACCTTCAGCAGACACAGATTTATTTCCGCGTTCTTCTTCCTCTGCAGCAGGAGTCTCCAACTGGACCGCCACATCCTTCACCTCTTTCGTCTGTGGAGGTACGGCAGGAGTCTCCAACTGGACCGCCACGTCCTTCACCTCTTTCGTCTGTGGCGGTACAACAATCGGTACCGGAACCTGGAGAGGGGAAGGTTTTCCTGCTGCATCACATTAAAAAACAAACTGAGGGCGACGTGACGGGACTTACAGGCACGTGGATCACCATGGGAACAGGCGTGTGCTGGGAGTACATGTTCATAGGCACCGGGATAAAGACTGGGACTGGTACTGGTACTGGAACCATACACATCTTCACATTGTCTTCCTTGGATGTGGCTGAAAGTTAAAAAAACAAAAAAACACAAATTGATTTTGGACATATTTAAAGGTTATATGTCACTAAATATTTTTGTTGTTTTGAAGTGATTAAAAACAAATAATTTAGATTTTTTTTTTTTTTGTATACAGGGTTTTGGATTTTTTTTTTGGAACTCAATGTTTAAATGCACTGAGGCGTTAAAGGCATAATGTGTTAGCTTATGTCTGTTAGCAAAATATCTCAAGCACCAGCTAATGGATTTCGATGAAACGTTCAAGAAACAATCATTGGGTGTACATCTCTACAATTCTAACGTTTGGAGACAACTCAGTTCAAGATGGCCGCCACAGCCAACTGATTTGAAGAAACACAAAAATGGTTGCAACTCAACCTGTTTTAGCAAATATTGAGCTAAAGTTTGGTGTGGTAGTAGATGTGAGTTATCCCCAACACATACTCTGAGCATGAAAACATCTAACAATTTTAAATGAGATTGTGTGATGACCAAAATACTGTATTTTAAAATGCATTATGGTTCAACTCCATTCCATCTCAGCATGAGAAGATCTTAGTTTAAAACTCTAGTATGAATGGTGGCAGGTGTACCACAAGGCTGTCTTAGGACCCACCCTTGTCACAATCTACATAAGTAATGTATGTAAGCTCGTCCCTAATTCATCCTTACATTTCTATGCTGGTGACACAGTTGTTTATTGAATAGAACAGTTGATATGTTTTACAGCTTTTACAGTCTGCTTTCAACATCACCCAGTCAGATTTGTTCCATCTCAAACTTGTGCTAATGCAGACAAAACCAAAGGGATGTTGTTTTCAAACAGGAGGTCGGTACCAGCAGTTCTTCTTTCCACCTTATCTACAAATGATGTACATGTATTGAGTTTGTCGATTTTTACAAATACTTGGGTATCTTGGTCGATTTAAATCTCTCTTTTACCTCATGTCAAAAACTTGGTAAAGAAATTGAAAGTAAAATTGTGTTTCATATTAGAAATAGATCCTAACTCTGAATGCTAGGAAACACCTTGTAGCTGCTACTTTCCTTCCCTCCATTGACTATGGTGACATTTACATGAACGCTCCTACAAGCACCCTGCAGATTTTGGATGCTGTCTATCATGGTGCACTAAGATTCATAACTGGTTGTAACTATTATATCCAACACTGCACCCTGTATTCACTGGTTAACTGGTCATCATCAACTTCATGAAGACTCTCTCACTGGTACATTTGCCTCTTTACATCACTTCTTGGTCTGCTGCCTTCATACATCTCCTCCTACATGTCACTTTGTCAGTGCAGCTACAGCATGCGCTCTTAAGACATCATTACCTGCAGTGTTCCCTCAGTGCAGACCAAACTAGAGAAAAGGGCCTTCTCCTACTCCACTCCTGGAACACCTTGCAGAAAGAGCTGAAGCTCTTGACTTTGAACTCTCTATAAGGGATTTTAAACTGCTAAGTTCATAGCAAAAACCAATGCAGACATGTTCGTTTTTAGCATTTTACATCACTTTATGATGTTTCTTTTTTGGTATTATTTGTTTAATTTTCATTTTATATGCTTTTATGATTGTCTATTGTTGTCTGTACCTCATCTGTGTTCTGTTTAAAACAGGTCTCTCTTGTAAACGCGTCCTCACGACTCAATGTGACTAACCTGTATAAAAATTGAATGAAAATGTAACTGTGCAGAAACTTTAGCATCAGAGTTATAAAATAAAATACAAACTCATGATTATTTTTCTCAAATAGTTTATTACCAAGTTAACAATGGTATAAAAACAAGTGCAAATTATGACCAGAGATAACTTCAGAGGTATATTAAAAAACTGGACTTGTCTCATCTTCAACTCGAGGTGGTCCAAAGACACAAAGAGAACCTTGATCCATGAGGACCTTCATGTAATTTTCACATCCGAACAAGAAGTACTTTTGCCGTTGTATGGAAACATACAATTATGACAAAACATAACACTTTACTTTATAAACAAATGTTCACGTGACTCAGGTAGCTCAAGATGTTTCAAGTAACTGCTGGTCTCAGGTGAAAATAAAGATGTCCAAATACTAAACTGCTCACCTGATCAATAAAATTCAACTCGCAAAAACCTAAACTCTGCAACGATTATCTCACTAAATGTTTTAATCCACAAAGTGTCGTCTTTAAAAGCTTTAAAAGTTCTGCATAGAACGATTTACACAAACATAATGAGTCACTATGACGTTCTAACCTACAGCACAGTAAAAAAAAAAAAAAATCTACAGATTAGTGTTTTATAAAAATTTCCTATGAAAAAACATCAACTTCGTACAGACATAATTCAAACACGCTATCCGTGTCTTAAAATAAAAATATGAAATTTGTTGGGGGAAAACATTGACAATGAGCAGTTTGGTGAGGAGGAAGCTGCTTCAAACATGTTTTTTTGTGCAGCAATGTCTGCACCAGATGTCTGAAGTCTACAAACATGAGCGGTTCAGCGCGAGATGGTTGACCATCATCGGCTTCATGGACGTTTGTGCAACCTGACACTTTCATTCTTGGGATACTATTTCTATTAGATGTTACGCAGTGGTGTAGTCTATGCATATCATTAGGAACATGTCATTGATACATTAAACAGCAATTACCGGTAAACGCTTCCGTAACATTCTATCGGTATGCAGCGCTTATTTATTACATTCACTTATCTAGTGAATGTACTTATTACTTAATACTTGAACATGTTTTGCTTTGATACTGTTTTTATAAATTCTATAACATGTTTTTAATACAAAGCCAACTGTTGTACAAATTTTGTTGAGCATTTATTCAAATATAAGCATCAGATAAATTTGGAAATGTTCAATATGCTTAAAAATCCAAATAATTTGACGAGTACATTGTACTAACATACAATGGTATCCTTGTACACTGGTTTATAAGCACAGCATACCCACTACAAAAATGTAGACTACACCACTGGGGTGGGGGCCAGTTGTTACCTGCTGCTCCTGGACCCCAAAACTCCTGGCTGCGCACCTGTCACGGAGTTAAAACTGGTTTCAGTGACCGCAGTGAAAACCAGCAGGAACGCACGGGGTGCGCGGATCGGACCTGAAATTTGGTGCAGTGCGAACGCGTGAACCGCTGCATGTGTCAGCAGAAACCTCCCACTGCCCTCCTCCACCTATTGCTATAACAACCACAGGGCGGTCGGTGCGACTCGACGGAACCGCAGCACCCCCGACCCCCGGCCGGGCAGCAGCGGGAAGAGGCGGAGTGCGTTCCCCGGCTCAGTGATGTGAACAGCGGGGAGGCTGAGGCCGCGAACCGCTACGTCAGACCGATTAGTCAAATAACCTCCCGGGCGGGGAGGAGGACATACCTGCCTCCCCCCTCACGGGCTCGCCGCACCGCATTTATGGACTCAGACACCGCTGTCAGACATCCAGGAAGCTCGGAGGTCTGTAGAAGTTTTCTTTGTTTCATTTCTGTTTTTCCAACATTTTGTTCGTGCGGCTGAGCGCGCGCCGCGGCCGCGTCTCCACCCCCGCCCCGCTGCCCCTCTCCCGGCGACATGGCGAAAGAAAACGGCGAGTCCGGCGATGGCTCGTCTTGGAAAAAGCACGTCGATGACATCAAGAAGATCTTTGACTTCAAGGAAGTCCTCGGAACGTGAGTAAACGAGACACAGTTGATAAAGTTTGAGATGAAATAAAAATCACGAGCACACGTTGTGGAGCGGAAACTGACAGCTGTTGAGTCTGTGTTGACGACTGAAGCTGTGAACTTCCGCGCGGCCTCACACATGTGGACATCACATTGATTCAGAGATCACCTCACTGATGCTCTGCAGGGAGGGAGACAGCTGTTTAACTCGGGTTATCTTAAAGCACGGGCCATTATACACGCAGACACACCAGAAGAGGCGCCAAGACAGCTGCTGCCGAAATGACAGCTAAACTTTAAAATCTAAATAAAACTGTGTGAATGATGGACGCTGAGCAGCTGGAACACTGAACTGAGCTTTGAAATATAAAAAGAGCGGAAAACTAACTGAAAGGTAAATAGAGAAGTGTGTAGGGATAAGTTGCCAAATGCTACCTGCTAAAAGTAGCCAAATGTTAGCTACCTGTTAAAAGCAGCTATATGCTAGCTATTTGTTAAAAGTAGCTAAATGCTCATGATCTGTGAAAAGTAAATACATGCTAAATTTCTGTTAAAAGTAGCTAAATGCTAGCGACCTATTAAAAGTTGCTAGCTATCCATTAAAAGAGCAAAATGCTAACTATCTTATAAAAGTAACGAAATGCTAGCTATATTCTAAAAGTACTAAATGCTAGCTATCTATTAAAATAAATAACTAAATACAGCTAGCCTTTAAAAGCAGCTATATGCTAGCTATTTGTTTAAAACAGCTAAATGCTCATGATCTGTGAAAAGTAAATACATGCTAAATATCTGTTAAAAGTAGCTAAATGCTAGCAACCTATTAAAAGTTGCTAGCTATCCATTAAAAGAGCAAAATGCTAATTATCTAATAAAAGTAACGAAATGCTAGCTAAATTCTAAAAATAGCTAAATGCTAGCTATCTATTAAAATAAATAACTAAATACAGCTAGCCTTTAAAAGTAGCTAAATGCTATCTGTTAAAAGTAGCTAAATGCTTTCTATCTATGAAATGCTAGATATCTGTTAATAGTTAAATGCTAGTGATCTGTTAAACGTAGATAAATGATAGCTATCCATTAAAAGTAGTAAAATGCTAACTACCGTATCTTATAAAAGTAGCGAAATGCTAGCTAGCTGTTAAAAGTAGCCAAATGCTATCTTATCTGTTGAAAGTAGCTGAATGTTAGCTATTCATTAAAAGCAGCAAATTTCTACCTGTTAAAGTAGCCAAATGCTACCGATCTGTTAAAAGCAGCTAAATGCTAGCTACTTGTTAAAAGTAGAAAAATGCTAGCTATCTGTTAAAAATAGCAAAATGCTAGCGATCTGTGAAAAGTAGATAAATGCTAGCTATCCATTAAAAGTAGCAAAATGCCAATTGTCTTATAAAAAATAGCTAAAATGCTAGCTATCTATTAAAAATATCTAAATACAAACTATCCTTTAAAAATAGTGAAATGCTATATATCTGTTAAAAGGACCTACATTTTAGCTTTCCATTAAAAGTAGCAAATTTCTAACAATCTCATAAAAGTAGCAAAACACTAACTATCCATTAAAAGCAGCTAAATGCTAGCTATCCATTGCTAGTTATCTGTTGAAAGTAGTTAAATACTAGCTATCAACTAAAAGCAGCGAAATGCTAACTATCTTATAAAAGTAGCTAAATGTTAGCTATCTGTTAAAAGAAGCCAAATACTAACTGTCCTTTAAAAGGAGCTAAATGCTATCTATCTGTTGAAAGTAGCTGAATGTTAGCTTTTCATTAAAAGTAGCAAATTTCTAGCTATCTCATAAAAGTAGCGAAATCCTAACTATCCATTAAAAGCAGCTAAATGCTAGCTATCATTAAAAGCAGCTAAATGCTAGCTATCATTGCTAGTTATCTGTTAAAAGTAGCTAAATACTAGCTATCAATTAAAAGCAGCTAAATGCTAACTATCTTATAAAAGTAGCTAAATGCTAGCTATCTATTCAAAGTGGCTGAATACTAGCTATCCTTTAAAAGTAGCTAAATTCTATCTTATCTGTTGAAAGTAGCTGAATGTTAGCTATTCATTAAAAGCAGCAAATTTCTAGCTGTCTCATAAAAGTAGCAAAATGCTAGCTATCCATTAAAAGTAGTTAAATGCTAGTGTGCCATTAAAAGTAGCTAAATGCTATCTGTTGAAAGTAGCTAAATGTTAGCTATTCATTAAAAGTAGCAAATTTCTAGCTATCTCATAAAAGTAGCAAAATGCTAACTATCCATTAAAAGTAGCAATCATTATCATTAAAAGTAGCTAAATGCTAGTTATCTATTAAAAGTAGCTAAATACTAGCTCTCCACTAAAAGCAGCTAAATACTATCTATCCGTTAAAAGTAGCTAAAAGTTAGCTATCAAATGTTGCAAAATACTAGCTGTTAAAAGTAGCAAAATACTGGCTATCTATTAATAGTAGCAAAATGCTAGTCAAATGTGAAGTAAATACTAGCTAAACTTTATCAAAATGCTAATAGAATTTTAAAAACTTGCTACCTAAAAGGAGCAAAATACCAACTTAAGTAGCAAATTGCTAGCTAAAAAGTAAAAGAAACAAAACTAGCTAAAAGTTAAAAGAAGCAAAATACTAGCTGAATGTAAACAAAATGCTGTCTCAATGGTAAATGTAGCAAAATGTTAGCTGTCTGTTAAAACTAGCAAAATGCTAGCTAAATGGTGAAATTTTCAATGTTCCTTTTAAAAGCTAAAATGAGTAAAATGCTAGTTTTAATGTAACAAAATTCTAGCTACAAAGAAAAACATTCAAAATGCTAGCCAAATGTAGCAACACAATAGATAAAATTAGTAAAATATTAGATAAAAGCTAAAAGAAACAAAAGCTTAAAAGTAACAAATGATTAAACAAAATGCCAGCTAAAGGCTAAGAGTAGTAAAAAATGAGCTAAAAGTAACAAAACACTAGCTAAAAGTAGCTAAAGGCTAGCCGACCTGCCATTTCATGTAAAGTCCATCTTTCAGTAAAACCTTGACAGATGTTTGTACTGAAGAAACCTGTCTTGAGTTGTAGAGCTCTAAAGAGGCCTGACATTTCTCTCATTCCAGCAAAACCCATTCTCTTGTTTTGGTCTAGGTTGTACAGCACACCGCTACCAAAAGTTGTGGCACGCTGCTCCTGATTAGGCCGCACATTTGATGTGCAATGTGCCAATGTACAGTTAGCATTTTTTTTAATTAAAGCTGAAGGCTGTGAAAACGTACAAAGTTTGTGTACATACCGGTAATAGTGCTGTGTGCTTCATTGCTCATGACACTTGATAACAAAGTCAGTTGTGAAATGCTGCCTCCAGTTGCAGGGACGTTTGTGCTCAGTCTCTCTTCAAACAGATGAGCAGGTTTTGCCTGAAATAAACATTATGTCTGGGCTTTCTGACACTTGTTCCCACTATAAACAGCTGTGAGAGCTGCTCTGTTGTGGATTTGGCTGACGTTTAGCCTCTTGGAGCTGAAATTCCTGAGTTTATTTTTGTCTGCACACTGTCAGCTCAGCCTTGTTTTTGTGTCTCGTCTATTTCAACAAAGACCCGGGAGACTGTCAGCTTCGAGATGCTGCTGTAGGTGTTATCACACATTTAATAGTGCGGTTCCTCGTTTCTGTCGAATGGTTGTACACCCACCAACCCCCGAAAACGCATGTTGAGAAAAATGTTTGAGATTCATTTGGAGGGCCTGTGCTGGGAAGAGGGACCCCTCAGGGAATACGTTTGTTTGTTTTAATTTGGCCCCAGGAACTGGCGGCAGGTTTCACAAAACTGGCCATTCCTCTCTGTGGTTGTTGCTTAAACAAATCAGAAAACAGTTGTCTCTCCAAGCTCTGCAAAGTGGGAACTTTAAATGTTCCTGTTTATTTATTTATTTTTTTGGTTAATGTTGTGCACCTGCTCTGACTGACTGTGGCCCTGCTGCACTCTGAGGAGAAGCTGCAGTATAATTAAAAATCCTTAAGAATTAGTCATTGTAAAGAGTTTGAAGAGGCTGAGATCCATAATGTCCACCAGATGGTTGAAGGACCCCCCCCCACCCGGGTACCGGAAGATCTATTTACTTGTTCCTGCTCCCAAGTAGAGCAGAGGCCTGTTGCCTCCCAGCAGGGTTCACAGCAGGACACCTGGGCAAGAAAAGCCCAGCAAGCCTGCAGCTTTGACCTGAGGATTAAAAATGGAAGGAGGAGGACTGTTGTTCAAAGGAAGGAGCAGATTATCCTCCTCCTCCTCTTGCTCCACCTGTTAATGGAAGACTGGAAGTTGTTTGCTTCATATCTCCATTGTTCTTGCACAAACAAAGGTTGATTCATTGCTCATGCAGTGAGGAATACAAAACCAGATTATTATTTATTTAATCTAGGCGCAGTTTTCTTATCGCCCGCAGCCCAAGATAAAAGCGAAGCAATAATGTTTTTGCTCGTGTTTGAGATGTGTGCATGTCTGTGCTAGGAATGCACAATGTTATTGGCATGATATTGATATCGGCCGATAATAGTGATAAAATTAAATATTGGTCATCGGCCATTCCATCAAAATAACTCACCGTTAGAAAAGGCAATGACATTTCCATGTCCATGGATGCCAAGTTTCCCGTTGCACTGGTGTTGCTGGATCTTACAGCTGCATTTGACACAGTGGACCACACTGTCCTTCTGTCTCATCTTCAACATTATGTTGGAATATCTGGTACAGCACTCAAGTGGTTCACTGCCTACTTGACCAACAGAACATTTTCTGTCATGTTGGATAATCTCTCTTCCTCCACTGCCATTCTCTCTTGTGGTGTGCCACAGGGTTCTATTCTCGGTCCTCTCCTCTTTTCATTGTACATGCTGCCTCTTGGATCAGTGATAGCCAGACATAACTTTTCTTTTCACTGCTATGCTGATGATGTACA
>JARVGS010000789.1:17799073-17828055 GCA_031762315.1 Hypsolebias antenori | reverse complement strand
ACCAGCATGAAGGCAACAACTGGGCCAGAGGTCCTGAGGATGTAGATGTACTCTCCTCCTGACTCTTCGATAACGGTGCCCAGCTCAGCGTAACAGAAAGACACCATTATCACCAGTAAGCCACAGCAGGCCCAAACCACCAGGCTGGCTCCGGGGCTGCCAATAGTGGAGATCACCATCTGTGGAGACATGAAGATCCCAGACCCGATCATCGTCCCGCCTATCAGCGACACGGCTCCCACCAGCCCCACTTCCCGCTTTAGGCTGAGCTTCTGTGGCTCGGAGTCCATCACCAGGCCGGAGTTTCAGACCATCTGCTGCCTGCCGGCCCAAACACTGCAGGTAAACCCTCTAATTATATGGGCAAAGTCACTATTGCATCAACACGTGGAGTTAATAATTATGAGGGTGGGTCATAGAACACCTTTTCTACATACGAGCTCTCAAATGAATCAGCAACATTTAAATGGTTTTGTCTTTTGTTAAGTCAGAGGCAGAACAGTGTCAGAACAGAACAGTCAGAGTGCTCGTTGTTCATAAAACCAGCCAACAAATGATTTATCTTGTACTAAAGTTCACTGGCTTAACCTGACATTGGTATGGAAGACCAATAGCACCAACATAAATGTAGTTTTTAAGAAAGACTTTACTGAACATTGCTAAAGAAGCTGAAACTGAGTGTTTAAAAGATTAAACAAGAACATTAGCAAAAAAAAATAAATAAATCTAAAACACTACCTAAAATCTAAAAGAATCAAGAGCCAAAAGTAGCAAAACACTAGGTAACTGATAAAGCATCAAAATGCCAGGCATAAAAATAAATGCAGCAAAAACCCTAGCTAACGTCTAAAATTAGCAAAAATGCTATTTAAAAGTAATAAAAGCCTACATAAAAGTGGGAAAAACTTAGTTAAAAGTTGTAAAGCAATAGCTAAAAGTAGCAAGTGTATATCAAATTATTTGTAAATAAGTACTTTAATAAAGACTAAAAAAAGAAATAGCTCTTAATCTCAAGTTAGCTCAAGATTTTCATTTAGGAAAAGCTAAAATAGCAACAACGATGCAGAAGTAGGTAAAGGGCAAACAACAAACTAAAAACAAACACAAAACAATAAAAATGTTGATTCAGACACACGATGATTTGGTTTCCAAAAAACTGGAAAAACAGTGCCAACAGGAATGGAGCCGGTGTTATCAGGCAGTTGCCAGAGCATTCAATTGTTTCTTATTGATTTAGACACTTCTCAATATCTCAAGTTTTCAAAATTTAAAACATATTTAAATAGTTTTAATTATTTGTATTTTTTTGGCAGATATAACTATAAACTTATAATGAGATACAATATCTAATAGGTAAGGAAATGTCAGCAAACAGTCACGTTTTTGAATTTTATTTTTTTTCTGACTTAACATTTCTGCTTCAACACACCAAACAAAACGTGCCTGAATGTGGAATGATTTAATAAAATAAGCAGTTTAATGAGAACATCACGCTGGTTATCTGATGGTCCGTCTTTGATCCGTTCAGCACCATCAGGAGACTTTGTCCTCTGCTCCCGTGACAAAAAGGTGAACGTTCTTGTCGGAGTGCAGCATCTGTCCGGCCCGCTGCGCTCCGGTGACGGCAGCCAGTTTGTGGGCGTCGTATCGAGAGTAGAGGGCGGTGCAGGTCCAGCTGGCCTCCTCCCCCTGACGGCCTGCGGCCAGCATGTTACACACCTCGCTGTAGTAATGGGGGAAGGTGGGCAGTCCATAGAATATCAGGTTATGGATTCCTTTGATGGTGTACCTGAAAAAAAAAATCCAAAATCAGTGTTTCTGCAGGATTTGATGCAAGAATCATTCATTTTTTTGTAATATGATTATAAAATTAATCTTTAATGTGGCATAATGTAGATCGTATAATTTATTCAATAAAGTTCATTATAAGAGGACAAACGCTCATAATAAACAGAACTTTTTGGTTTTATTGTTGCGATGCCAACTGACTAAAAACTCTTGCATTTTCAAACAAAAACAACAAAAGGTAAAAAGTTTTTACTGGTTAAGTTTGTCCCTTAGTTCTTAAAATAAAGGCTGGAAAAGCTGAACCATTTCAAACAAAGTCACACAAAAACACAAAATAAATTGGTCTCACATTGCCAGAATTAAATAAACATTTAAGTGATTTTAAATTCAGTTTTTATTGGAATTACAGCGTCAGGACTCTTCTGAAGTGCAGGTAAAGTTATATAAACTGGTGAAATGCTAATTCAGAGTGGTTTTGAAGGTTTTAAACTCTGATGATTAGGCCTGTCATGATAACACATTTTGCTGGGCGATTAATTGTCACAGACTTTATTGTGATTAACGATAATATTCTTTGAAATTTGACAATAATTAATACAGGTAATTATCGTCAAATTTAAGAAGAAATGTTGGTTAATTTTTGTGTTTAGTACGTTTTTTTGACCACTGGATGGCAGTACAAGACTGTTTAAACTGAAGGATGGATAGTGAGGGACCGAGCAGCGTGTCTTGAGAAAAATGGGAGGGAGGCCTCTTGGCGTGACATGGACTGTCTCTCGTTCCTGTTTTTTGGTTCACTAAACGGCGGACGCTCGGTGTGGTTTGAGCTCTTTAGCATAGCATTTGTCACGCAAAGCTTTTAATTAAAAAAATCAGTAAACAAGTTCTCGTCGTTTTTTTGCAGAGGAAAAACAAACTTTTTTGACAAAGGCAGGGGTTTCAACCATGAATTTTGGAGCTTTGACAAGACGGAGGTTTTTTTTTTTTTCGAGTTCGGCCTGTTAGCATAGCTTGTAGCTTAGCTTCTCAGCTTAGCTGCTTTTAACAATCCAAAAATGCAATTTTGGACGGCTAAAATGGATTTTAAAGAGAAAAGAGAAAGGGAGGGGGTCAGTGAAGAACACCAGAGTTGAGTTTTTTGTCATCCAGTGTCTTCAGTAGAAAGAGAGAAACACAAAGGAACGATAAACCGTATAAATGAAAATGAGGTTGATAAATTTCATTTATCATGTGATTAACTGATTTATTGTTTATTGCGACAGGCCTACCGCTGATGTGGAAACGATTCCAGGAGTTCTTGCTTCAGAACTTTTATCACATTATTATAACCTCGTCAAGTCTAGCTCTACGAGGAATTAGATTAAAAAAAAAAAAAAGCAGAAACATCTACTGGCTAACAGGACAACTTTCAGCGGCTTTTGCACAATAAACATGAAAAGAGAACTTAAATCCACACAGAGAACAAAAGACGGGGTGGATCGTTGGACTGAACTGACCTCTTGTAGAAGTGGAAGCGTTCGGTGAAGAGCAGGAACTGCTTCTCTCCTTTCTGGAAGAAATGCCGCGCTCGAGACACCTCCGACTTGCTGGAATACTCGCAGATGCAGGTGAAGTTCATATCCTTCTTCTTCATGTGGTTTCGCAACCGAACATAGTCGAAGTAGGACGGGATGTAGATCAGGGTGTGGGACATAACTGAGTCCTTGTACTGAGGCAGAACTTTATCTACGAAAAACTGGAACCTACGAGCAGAAAATACAATTGGAAACGTTGCTCTTTGGTCGTCTAAAAGATAATAAATCAAAAAACCACCACAAGGATGCAGCACAAACAGAAGAACCTCCTGTAGTTACGACGACGTTGAGAAATATTTTCAGATAATCTTACCGAGCATCGTGATCGATGAAGCTGTGGGAGGAAAACATCTGGAACACGTGAGGCAGCTGGACCAGAACCTGGCAAATGGAGCCGGTTTGTGGCATGTTTTTAGTGACAATCTGAAAAAAGAAAGGAAAAAAGTTTATTTATTTGTTCTTTATTTTAAACCCGGACTTCGCCTCTGATTATAGATGCTTGTGTGTTACTTGGGTAATAAAATTTTTGTATATTCAGTTTGAGGAATGTTTTAATGATCTTTTTTGGTTTTGTTACTTTGACCATATGAGTTTTTACTTGCAAAAACTGTTCAGCCACAGAATAGACATGTTGCTCTAAAATAAATTAACTATTTCCTTTATGAAATAACTGTGTTCTTCTATAAATAACCAATTGTTTTAGTCATTAATTAAAGTTACAATTAGTGTGGCATCTGAAGTTTCCTCCATTGCTAAATAGAAAATGTTTTAAAATCCACGTCGTTGTGAAATGGACCTTCTGTCAAGTAAATGGCAACCTTACTTACAACAGAAAAGTGCTGAGATCTTATCTGCATTATTTTGTCTCTCATGCATCCTCTTAAGTTATTTGAAATGTAAACGGTGTCTACCGGACCTGTCCTCTGTAGTTGGCACAGTGTTTGGTCAGGATGTTGTTGATTTGGGGCTCCTGGACGGAGCTGAACACCAGCGTCTGCCTGTAGTGTCTGGCCCAGTTGTTCAGGTTCCACATCCTGACTCTGGAAAAGTCGACGCCGTGGGAGTCCAGCGGCTGCAGGTTCATGTGCTTCACCACGTGCTGGTGAGGGGATATGACAAACCTCAACTACAGACACATCTCTTTAAGTAATCATTTAATTAAGCTCTGAGTTGGATATTAGAATGAACAAATCAGGTTTAGACTGGAGCAGGTTCGCTGTTTGACAGCAGGTGGCACCGTGGTATGAACATACCAAGACATGTTCCCAGTTCTGCATGAGGTAAACATCAGCATGGTCCACGATCAGCAGCTCGATGGACGACAGGAAGTCAAAGTCTCTTTTTTTCTCTCCTTCTGCTCCCAGTACGGTGCGAAGGCCGAGTGGAGACGCGATGATGATGTCTGACGAGTAAAATGGCGCGTAGAGACGAACATTGCCCTTCACTATGGACACACCTGGGGAGAAGAGGACACTCTCAGAGATAAACTCAGACTGTCTTGTGTTTTTGTCATTATGAACCGTACCGATCCTGAAGTGATCGTCCACGTTGCCTGAAAAGATGGCGTTATAATCATCTGGTCTGTGCAGGTTGGGTGGCTTCTCATCGGCCTCCATTCCAAACTCCTCCTTGAACTTCTTCTTGTTGCTGACCATGATCTTCTTGCCCTTTGTCTCCAGCAGGCTGACGAGTGTGTGGACAATCTGCAGGGCACCGCCTCGCAACGGAACCAAAATCAGAACCTGACAAATAGATCACAGTCATTGGCGTTTTGTAGCTTAATCTAAATATCTACAAGTATATTAAAAAAAAACACCTCTGATAAATGCAGCTCAGGTGAACCCAGATCAGGTGATTTATTTCACGTTACATCAACAGACCTGCTGGCATCCTGTGTGTTGTTCAGTAGATGTAGGGAGCAGCTAACTAGAACCTGATTCTCCAGTTATCAGTGAGGTTTTGTGTTACAACATGTGGTGAATGAGCTTCTAGACACCAAGTAAATACAATCCAGTGAAAAACAGTGGCTGCTCCTGAGCAAAAATATTAGTGGGGCAGACATTAATTTCCTGAATCATTAACTGCACAAATTTTACAAACAGCATTATATTTTTCTGTGATAAAAATAGGATACGTGTTATAGTTGTTGATCTGTTTGCACAAACTTGTCTTTTTTTTCTTCTCACAGGTCGAGGTTGCATCTCGTGAAAAACAGTCCGGTCTAATCAATCAGAGAAACGGACGCCTCCCACACCAAACGGGGATAATTTGACTGCATTGACGCGCGACTAAATTAACCAACATAATGTGCGACTGTATGACGAGAGATAACGGATTGGTCAAATCTGATTGGTTCTGTAAAGTTTGTTCACTTTAATAATTAAATATAAAAGGGAATAAATTATAGTAGAATGTGCCCTTCAAAGGAATCTAATACAGATCAGGAACAAAAAGATTTGACTGCGTCCTTGACCGTGTGAAGCAGGTTTCCGAATTATTTTGATTATTAGTTATTTAAACCTAACAATAATACGTTTGTTTACTTTTAGTTACGAGCGGCAACTCAACATTTTTATGATTGTGTAATAAAAAATACAATGAGCTTCAAACCGCAAAGTGCATTTCAACTGAGATGTTTAATTAATGCACACATCTAAGGAGTTTTAGGTTTTTCCACTTGTGTTTTAGAAGAAAACTGCTGTGAATATGTCAGAAAAGTCCATTTTCTAACTTAGATCCATCTTTCTGGCTCCTATTACATTTTGTATTAATTAATTAATTTTATTAATTAAGAGTAGAAAGTTGATTTTAGCTGTGTTCCTTTAAAATGATGCACATTTCTGTATGTTCTAGAGTTGTTACTTCTTTTGGTCACAATCAGAAACACCTTGTTATCCTTACAGAACACAGCTTGTGGTCCAATCTGTGTTTGTCTCAGCTTCATCTGTGTTTTCTCACCTGACTGAAGCGGAGACAAACATCTACAACCAAATCTGCATTTTACCTTCGGTCTGGTCAGCCCCTGGTCTCTGGGTTCATCTTGTGGTTCTGCTCTGGCTTTAGTTAGAGCTTTTTGCTCTCTGAGCTGGGCGTTGTGGGCCAGGATTCTGGAGTTTGACTTCAGGACGTGGTTGAGCACATGGAGGCAGTACGAACTTAGAACCTGTGGATGGTGCTTAATGGGGCACATCTCAGAATAAAAGACATCCTTGTAGGTACCCATGAGGGCCAGTAGTTCCAGCTGCAGAGGGCTGATTTCTTCAGCTACTCCTTTAGGATCGGAGGACTGGTTCAGAAATTTCCAGCTGTTCTCTAAAAGTTTGTGGAAAAACGGCAAGTTTGTGTTCTTCTGTGTGCCGATGGAGCCATACTCCTCAAAAGGTTTAGTGCAGAGAAGATTCCCCAGTTTAGGCCACTAAATAATAAAATAAAGAATTTGCAAGAATTAAAAAAAAAACATATACTGTATATAAAAAAAGCTGATTAATTCATTAGTTTGTGGGTTACATACCAAAATTTGAGTTTTGGATTTGCTGCCAGATGTTAACTTTTCTACATCCTCTTCAGTGAGTTCTGTGTCCAAATGCTGTAAAAACATATCTGTAAATGCAGATTATTAGAAATAAATTGAAACTTTATTCATATTTTGCATATTTTACTATTTGCTTTATCAGAAAAATAAAACCCTGAAGAAACATCAACATCAATTTAAAAAAAGTTTTTTTTTAATATTTTAACCAATTTTTTTCTTACCATCTTTAGAATTTTGTGCAGAATTGTCAGCCGCATCTTGTTCTTCGTTTTTCATGAAGTTCGTTTCTAAACAGAATTCCGACTCGTGTTCCTTGTCTACAAACTCTTCAACTTCTGCTTTCTTCTCCTCCTCCTCCTTCACCTCCACATCTTCATCAGCAGGACCTTCATCTTCACTTTCACCTTCACCATCCTCAGCTCCATCGCCGCCCTCTATAATAATCAAAAACTTGTGTTTTCAGTCTAAACGGGTCGACATAACCTCTGGGTGTAGAAAAAAATTTCAGTCAAAATATTTTTTGTTTGTTTTAATCTCTGTCTTAAATATGCTGCGAGTGCCTCGCAAGTAAAGTCTGATGACAACAAAAATAAGAAAGAAGTTCCACTCCAGCAGCTCCTGAAAGAGTCTGCCTCTCAGTAGCTTGGAAATTCAAGCAGTCCACAAGATGACTGACTGACAGAACATTTGTATTTAGTGAACTTTATACCGGTATATAGTAAAAAATACTTATTATATAAAAAATTTCTTAAGATTTTTTTGCCTTCTTTTTGTAAAGGTTGCAGACAAAACGATATGGTCAAGAGGTTGTCTGCTGGAAAACCTGGAACATTTCCTTATGTCAACCCCTGCTAAATGTCAGGAGTGCTTTAAAAAAAACTCACCAAGAAGCACTTCCTCCTCATCATCTTCTTCTTCATCATCATCATCAGAGCTTTCCTCATCTTCACTCTGGACATCACCTGTAGGTTGGTTAAGGGATGAAAGAAGCTTCGTATATGCGGATTTCTGCTCTGGTTCTTCTTCCACTTCTTCCTTGTCATCGGCCTCAGAATCAGATTGTTCCGGACTCGATGGCTACAAAACAAACAAGAGCAGAACCACTAAAACTGACTATATATATATTCAAAAAGTTTTCAAAATGTCACTAAAAACAAAACAATCCCAAATTTCAGGCAGAGGAGCTTCAGGATATGTTAGTTTAGTACTTATATGTGACCATTTTTGACTTGGGAAGATGTACATGTTGATTTTTATTCCACCCAAACACTTTTAGGGAACAAAAATGAAACATTTTTGTTACTATGAGTTAATGACAGACACAATCTAACAATCGAACAGACAGATTCAAAGTGGACACGGTAGGTAACAAGAGTGTCTGCAAGCTCAACAAAAAGAGTAGATACGTTTGTGCACATTTAATTTAAAAAATCTTATACACACAAGAACAAAACTGCAGCAAAATGGTCTCGGCATGAGAAATGACAATAAAACATTAAATTAAATTACCGGTATTTGAAAAGAAATATGGCTTGGATATATTCCTTATTTGAAAGTTATTATTACAATTAATATACTGTATAAGTACATGTTGAACAAAACACATTAATTTACTTGCCTAAGTACCATCTCACATTAAATGAGTAAAATGCGCTTACATAACACATTTTATTTCCAACAGTGAACAAGAATATACAGTATTGTTATGAACCTCAAGTATTGGTTCTTGTAGTGTTAAACTTCAAGCTTGGGGGAGATAAAGATAAAAAGTATTGATTATGATTTAATTCTTAAGTGAAAAAGGCTGCAAACCTAAACACTTATAAATAATACTTGTTAACTAAATAAAATGTTTGTTTTTAAGTTTGTAGTTATGTCAGATAACTAAATATATGTGGGTATTTTCACAACAAGCTCAATAAAGTACTACTCCGTGTTGCAAATGTATGGCTAAAATATGGTTGAAAATACATGAATGTATGTACTGTATATGTGGACATAAATAATAACTTCAGTGGTGCAGCAGAATACTACGTATTCTTGATTTGTTTTGGTATATTATATTAAAGTGCTACTCACCAGTTCCATTATTATTTCAGTTCTCTCGGGCCTTTCATGTACTCTGTGAAAAAAACAGTAAAATACAAAGCAATAGCTGAAATATTACAGCTAAAAAAGCCTTCAAATGTACTGCAAAATCACATAAGTAGGAGTTTTATTTGCAATTAATTATTCTGAATACTTGCTTGTTTACATATTTCTACTAGCACATTAATTGACATTGGAAACTTCTTTAGTATTTTGCGTAATAAATTTTAAATCCTTTCAATACAACGCCATATTTAAACTAACATGCTCTTAATTATTTAGCTGAAAATTTCGTTAACACCGTTATTGTTGCGAAAGTACGAGTTAGCCAATGCAGTTAGCTTCATGGCTAACTCAAAAAACTAGCTCGTTGTTCTTTAAAACAGCCCGAGTTACGTTAAACGTCTTACACATCGTGAAACGGATGCTCCTCTCCAAATTCCTTCAAGTGTTTCTTCTGTTTTTTGGATAAATTAGTGAAGATTTGATTTTTCTGTCTCCGTTTCCCCATGTTGTGACTAATGTTTATGCACGTGCACCCGGTGCCAGCAACTTCTTCTTCGCTTCTACTGCGACAGCTCTGCGTCAGAAGACCTCTGCCGCCACCTGCAGGCGCAGAGGGAAAGTACAGGCTGAAGCGCATACACATGGACATATGGGTGCCAGATATTACGCATGCGCATTGGTTTTCTCAAAAAGGTTGGTGTAATGTAGCCTAAACTCTAAATTATGTAAAAAGTAAGTTATTTAAGGAGCTGTCAAGACTGTTTTCCCCTTCTTTGAGAATGTCTTCATTTAACTTTTTTGTGGGGAATAAAGACAAAGAATAAGGAAACCAATGAAATGTACCAGTGCAATATTCATTAATTCATTCATTCATTCAACCTTTATTTATACAGGTTAATCCCATTGAGTCTCACTTATGAAACCAATCATAAAGCATAATATATAGATTTATACTTCATATGACTCTAAGATTCAAAACAACATGATCACACTCTATTGGCTGGCTCCAGTACATTTTAAATCCATGTAAACAAATGCAACATTTGTTTGATTGAAAATAAAAATAAAATAAATACATTTATCTAAAGAAGTTTACTTTTAAAGTGTTACTCCTTACCTTCAGGCTATATGTTCAAGACTTAGTTTTATATATGTTTGGTTGTTATCAGTTATCTTGATAAGATGAAAAACAGTTTGTGTATAAATGGGTGGATGGAGACAAGTGCATAGGCTCGACATCTAACAATACAACATTGTTGTACAAATAAACATAGTTTGGTATTAGTTTAGCTGTTTCAGTCTTTTTCAAAAATACAGTATTCATTATTTATTTATTATTTAATCCATCTGGGCTTTTACTACATCGGAACTGAATTTGAATCAGTTCCGAGCGTGGTGGATCAAAACCTGTGTTTTTCTGCGCATGATTTTATTAAATTATAAAAACGACGGAATGAATAAATGCAGCACCAAACCATGTTTCAAGTGACAAAAGAAGGTTTAACATCAGTGCTGTAAAACCTATGATTTTATGTTCAATAACAAACTTGAATGCTCATTTTCAAAAGTGTTTGAAGAACCAAAAGTACAGTAATGGGAAACAATAAAAAATAAATGTCTTTGCTATATTATCTATAAAATGTATAATAGTGAGGAATACATTTATCTTGTTAACCATTCAAAACCGCAGTTTGCTAACTTGAGGTTAGTTACATTTAATTTAATCTCAAAGCCAATTTGATCAATTAAATATCCAAAAACCTAAAAGTTTGACACAGATCTCTGTGTAAAGAAGTCTTAAGGTTACTTCATGTTTTCTGAGGGTAATCCCTCGGGCATTCAGGCCTAAAGATCAGACAGGAGGTGTGTGCTAACCTTGATCAATTATTGAACATATAATATCATTTTACTGTTTGCTCGTTTTAGCTGTTACCATAGCAGAAACTCATCTATTATTGAGTCTTTCGGAGTGTAATGGTTGTACTCGGGGTATTTTCGGCTCATTTGAAAACTTCGGAGAGGATATGATGGTTTGATAATTGTGTTTCCTCCTGAGTTTCCTCAGGATCATGTGAGTCGTTCTTGGGTTTCAATGGAGGACCCGAAACTAAAACAGGACAAAGACAAGGCTGGGAAAACCGTCCGGTTCAGGGTGGCGTCTGCCAACAGCGGCCGGGTCCTGGCCGAGGTGTTCAAGGATGAAAGGACCTGGTGCAGCTCGGTTTCGGAGTCGGTGGACTCTGACGGCTCTGGCAGCTCGGAGGCGGAACAGGTCAGCTCGCTGCCGGCCAGCGAAGCCAACCGGCACCTGACCGGGCTGCAGGCTCCCACGGACGACGGCGGCTGCGAACCGGACGACCTGCTCATGTACGCCAGCGTCAAGAGAGAGCTGGTGTTCAGCAACAAGAGGATCAACATCTGCAGCAAGAACGGGACCATCCGGGGAGTGAGGAACAAAGTGAGCGCAGGTCAAGTGCTTTTCAACAACCTCTCCAGCATGTACTCGGTGAGTGGGCAGAAGCTTTAAACTGGTCTTCTAAGAGCCGGAGAGCAGTCAGAGTTGTCTCAAACTGGAGAAGCAGGGAGAAATATTCAGACGACGGGCAAAACAAAACTAAAATCATTACATCTGTTCCAGCATACCGTAATACCTCTAACTAGAACGTCCCTGCAGAAACTTTGAGGGGGACTGCCACGCTGCTGCCAATATAAAATTTAGATTTGACTGTGCTGTGTGTTTGGGTTTGCTGTGCTATACCAAATTCCCGCTCAATAGCTCTAAAATTAGCTGATTTATAGTAGTTTTCCTTTGTAGCTCGGGCGGCCATATTGAATTTTAGATTTGCATTGGGAATATGAAAACTCGCCGCCAGCTACGACCAGAGCAAATATCAGCTCAATATCACTAATGGTTGCGTTATAGTAGTTAGAAGTTGTTGAGGCGTTTTGTATGGGGAAAATGTCATCTTTGTTTGCAAATTACGTTGCCATGGTAACTCGAAACGCCAATAAAAGTAATAGCACACATCACGGTGCCGAGCCGGTCGTTGTTATATAAAATTTGTGGGAGTACACTTTGTGGTTCAGGCCGCATTAAAGTTGATGGAAGAGTAAGATATAAAGTTAAGAAACCCTTTGATAGGTGGATAATAACAGAGGCAGTCCCCAATTATTAATTTATAACAGCAGGCAATTTGTTAAAAACTTGTATTTAAACAGTTTCCCCTTTTGAAAATAACAGAAACTGGCTCGACTCGGCCACTCGGGTCAACTCGACACAGCTTCAGTGTCTTTTTCTACCATAGGTAGACCCACCCGCTTCAAGATCGGTTTTTGATTCTCGATCCCGGTTCCAAGCGAGTCGAGCTGAAGATCTGATTGACTGGTCTGAGAATGACGTCAGTCGTGAGAGTTTCCTTCACAAGAACCAAACTCAGCATTTCTAAAACCTCGCAACCTCATCATTCGTTCCCATCACATATAAAGATGGCAACACGTAAACCAATACGTGGTACTATGAGGACTCAAGTCAGCCACAGCATTTTTAGATTAAACGTCTTGCTGTGATTTAATGTCCATCTAGTTCAAAAAGGTTCAAGCATATTTGCTTCAATTGCTCATGATTAGCTTTTATCTCCAAACTGAGGTCACTCTGACTGCTGTCTGCTGCAGGTAGGATACTGACTGCTCAAAAGTATTCCACACCATCCTACCTTCAGCTGATCTCTTGCCTTTATGCTGCTATATCACACCCATTTGATCACTACAGACTCATGTTCGGGCTGCTGTTTAAAATACAGTTATTATTTTACATTATAGTGTTTAGCGTATATCTTAGATTTTTAGCGTATCGTTTAGCTTATATATGTACAGTATATATCTTAGATACTCATGTATTCTGTCTGTTTATACTGTATATTTTTGCTATTTTTGAGTGTAACTGGGACCTTGGGTAAACAATTTCATTCCACCTCATGTGATGTGAATGACAATAAAGACCCTACTTGATGGTACAACTTTTCTTCTCCTTCTTGCAGGGTTCCCATCGTCAGAGAAGGAGGCCCTGGGAAAAGGAGTGAGCTGTTTTGAGTTTCAAGTTTGTTTTTTTTTTAAATCTGTTTCAATACAAGGACCAAAAGATTATTGCAAAAGACAATTTGAAATGAATCCCAAGAAGTTAACACTTCAGAATGGACTTATTTGGTTTATTTTAATGGTATCATGGAATATTTTGTGACACTTTCTCCACATTTTAACACTGTTGCATTTCTAATTTTTAACTCTTGAACTTGTTGTTATTATTAACTCAGAAAAAAAAAAAAGCTCAGACTCACAAATTTTAATATTAGCCTTGCAATAGATTAGACAGCATGTTTGATTTTACTTGTAATGTCCAATATTGATAAACCTTCAAATCCCTATTGGTTTTCTTTTTTTCAGTTTCACCAAAGCCCTTTTTTGTATATTTTTTAATATAAAATGTCAAAGTAAATGTGTCCCAGGATGTTGTATGTTTTTTTTTTTAGATGCTGATGGATTTTGATTTTTATGATAATTTTTGTAATTTGTTCATTTTCGACTGGACGTGCTTCATAAACATGAATAAAACCAATGTTTTCCATAATCATCTCAGTGTACTTCAGCTCTGGTTGTCATGCTTATCTCACCAAAGTTTATGAAATGTGTTGTTCTATCGTTCAAACATTTCCTTGAAGGAATACATTTTGCCTAACATCTTCCATTCTACAGTTTTGGACTCAGATCATTTTAAGTTGAGAAATAACAAAACCTTTTTGGCCCAATCTTGACATTAATATGCTCAGAGTCCATGTTGGGGATGACTCTCAGCTACCACCAAACTTTAGCTCATTATGTAAAGCCATCTGAGTTAATTCTTATGTCGGATAAGGTTAATTAACTGTGGCAGCCTTGACTGTTCAGCTCAAAAAGTTTTTATGTAAATTGAATGATTTTATCCAAGAAGTTTATTTTGATCAGTCTTTTCTCATGAGATAATTTATTGACTCCAACAGTGTTACAGTTTCAGGCCCTCAGAGCTTGTGTCGAAGATAACTCTCAGCTCCAACCTGCAGTTCAGCTCATCTGTAAAAATTGACCTTTTTTGTTTTTTAATCCCCTTTTTTGTAAATGTAAGGTCGCTTGGCTGTGACGGCCATCTTGAATCGATTTGACTCCAAAAGTCAATCAAGTGTAGACGTGCACCAAATACCTACCTATTTTCTAAGAATTTCATTATAATACGCAGTGGTTCATGAGATATTTTGCTAACAGACAAGAGAAAAACATCTTTACGGTCAATATTCATTTAAAGAAGCTCATCAGACTCAGCAGTCCGGGTTTTTATTCACAGACCCAAACGAACCGGGTTCGGGTTTCCCCTTTAAGCGCCAGCTTTACGCAGCAGCGCGCGCCCGGAGACCCATTTAACGGGACTCCATCATCATCATCCTGCGGTACGGACTGTGGGGGGGGGGTTCTGGGGGGGAAACACCCCCTCCACCTCGTGGGATGATCACATCGTTTGTCTCGATTTGTCTGGGATGAGAGGCGCTGCAGAGAAAGGTGGAGACGTCTCTTCCTCCTCCTCCTCTTCCTCCAGCTCCACGCCCCGTCTTTGTCCATCATGTCTCCTCCGGCGTCTGCGGCCGCGGCCACCGAGAGCAGCACGACCACCGTCCTCGAGGAGGACAGCAGGGAGGAGGTGGGGGGTCCGTTCGCTAACAAAATAACCTTTTTTTTTTTCTTTTTCAGGTTTAGGTTTGACGCAGAGGTCTCCAGTGCGCGCCGCGCGTGCAGGCTGCAGCTTTTTCATACACAGATCTCTCGTTTCCGATTTGTCGTGAAGAAATTCTTGAAAATGCAGGTGTAAAAATCTGAGAAAATGTGCTCCAGGAAGCAGCTTTTGCTGCAGCAGGGCCTCTAGCACACCTGACAAATAAATAACAATTAAAAAAAATGCTATCAGAGCTGACACTGACTAAAATCTGCTCATTAACCTTATAGTCTGACCCTGGCCTAAAAACAACAAACAATACAATAAAATTATATATAAAAAAAAAAACAAACAAACATATTTTTAAAGTTGTGTGTGATTCTGTTCAGGAAATGTGAATTAAATGGCAGAAACAGGTGAAAAAAGCAAATAACCTACTTTATTTGCAACACAATAGAAGGGCAAACAAAAGAATAAACATACGTATGTGAAAACAAATCTTAGGTTATGGACCTCAATAAATATAAATGTGGTCTAATAAGATATTGCTAATAGCATATTAAATAATTGGATAAATATTAATCTGGTTGATGAGTTTGGCTAAATGATGCCGCTCGGAGTGGCTGCATGTTAGTGACATTCATTTTGATTCATTGCTTTTGATAACTTCAGTTCCTCTTTTTTCCTGGATGTAAATCACTTTTTCGGATGAATATTTCCTCTGATATCCGATGCTGTGCAGCTGGAAGGATTTTTACCGAAACCTTTTTACTTTTGGGCATTTGTCATAAGGTGTAACCATGGCAACAATGTGTTTTTAACAACCAGGAGCAGCTGATTAACATCTCAAAAGCTCAAATGCCTCAACTACAGCCCCAAATCTGAAATGAGTTGAAAAGGAGGTGCCGTGGACGAATTCCCATCAACCTGCCAGCAGTGCTCGAGTACCTGACCACCGAGATCCTAGAGCTGGTGAGAAACTCGGCGCGTGACAAAAGAGAGGACCAGGATCAACCCCGGCACCTTCAGCAGTCTGTCCGTGGTGAGGAGGAGCTCGGCAGACTGCTGGGAGGAGTGACCATCGCTCAGAGAGGAGTTCGGGCAGTCCTGCTGCCCAGGAGGACGAGAGGCCCGCCGAATCTGACAGCAAGTTGGATCCAGGTGGATGGATCACTATCTGTGGCCAAATTCTTCAGCTTCCCTGCTGGAGATCCTTCCTGCCCACAGCTATCAGCATCTATAACAACTCCCAAATGAAACCAGGATGATGAGCTACGATAACACTTAATTAAGTATTTTTGAACTGAATTGAATTGAAATAGCTCATCAGCCATCTTTGTACACTTCAATCATCAATATGGTCAAAAATCTCTTGGTGTTTATTTATTTGGGTCTAAAGCTGAGAGGTTTGCATACCACTCTGTTGAGCAAACAGAAAACCTGGAGTTTAATTACAATAATTCAAAACAGTCACAGCAGACTGCGTCGAATCTTCACTTCATCTCAACCCTCCATTCTGAGCAGCAGGGGTGACAGTGGGAAGGAATGACTTCTTTAGAACGGGAAGAAACCCTCATGGTTCTTGTGCGACCATCTTCCTCGTCTTGTTGGGATTAGACAGGACAAGAAAAAGGCACAGACAAACAGGAAGTGATTCTTATGACAAGAAAAACAAATAAAAATATATGTTGATGATATAAATAAATACAATAAAAACTGGATGTTGGTTCCGCAACAGAGGGGCATGACAACTGAAAGCTCTGCATACCATTCTACTTTTAGAAACTTTATAGGAACCACAAGTAAACCTGCAGTCTGAGAGCAAAAAATATCTAAGAACATGAGCTTGAGCGAATATGTTAAACGTAAGATTTTAAATGTAATGTTTTATTTTGTTTCTACAAGTTCCAAAGGATGCTAAACGTTTCTTTATAATAAACCTTCTAATCATCTTTGCTAAATTTTATATTCATAAATGTAAATTTGCTAATAAAACACCTTGTTTCTCTATTTTCATTAAAGATATGGAACTATATATCAATTCAATAACAGACTCTACAAATGAAAAGGCTCTAAGGACAATTTCAATATGTACATCTTTGCATGTTCTTATCTAATTATCACCCCTGGCTGTTTGTTTACATGACTATTGCGTTACATTGTTTTGTTCATTGTTCATTCTCTTGCTGGGATGTATACTAATTATGTTTCAATAAAGTTCTAAAAAAAAAAAAAAGCTAAAAAAAAGATTTTAAATGTAGAAGTGAACAAATGGGACTAAAAGTGCAATTAAAATATAAATTAATGCCTTTTTTTCTTCTTTCTTTCAACAGCAGAGACCCCTGAAACAATCTTTGAGCAAGTCTTTTTGTCGGGAGAGTTTCTGGAAATGCCTTCTCCTCTCTGTTCTCATGTACGGCTGCATGGGGGCCATGGTTTGGTGTCAGGTCACCAAAGTGACCCACCTCACCTTCGACAGCGCCTTCAAAGGGAAATCCATGATGTACCATGACAGCCCCTGCTCCGACGGATACATCTACATCCCATTGGCCCTTCTGGGCATGCTCTACCTGGTCTACCTCGTGGAGTGCTGGCACTGCCACGTGAAGAACGAGCTGCAACACAAAGTGGACGTCGAGGGCATCTATGAGCGCATCCAGAGGATGCAGCAAGCGAAACCCTGCATCTGGTGGAAGGCCATCAGCTACCACTATGTGCGCAGAACTCGGCAGGTCACGCGCTACCGCAACGGTGACGCCTACACCAGCACGCAGGTCTACCACGAGCGCGTCAACACCCACGTGGCAGAGGCTGAGTATGACTACAGCCACTGTGGAGTCAAAGACGTTTCCAAACAGCTTGTAGGCTTGGAGAAGTCCCCTCTTACAAAGATGCGCTTCACCAAGTGCTTCAGCTTTGCCAACGTGGAGTCGGAGAACTCGTACTTGACGCAGAGGGCGAGGTTTTTCACCGACAACGAGGGTCTGGACGATTACATGGAAGCTAGAGAGGGCATGCACTTGAAAAACATTGACCTGAAGGAGTATGTCCTGGTGCTGGCTGACCCTGAGCATCACCCCTGGTACCTGTCCCACTACGTGTTCTGGTTTGCGTCGTTCCTCACCTTCTCCTGGCCTCTCCGAGTCTTCACCGAGTATCGCACCGCATACGTTCACTACCGTGTCGAGAAGCTTTTTGGCCACGACTACCTCCCAGTGACCCCTTGCGATGAGCAGCCTTACTGGCGCCGGATTCCTCGCGTCAACACCATCGACAGCACCGAGCTGGAGTGGCACATCCGCTCCAACCAGCAGCTAGTTCCCAGTTACTCCGAGGCTGGCCTGATGGACCTGGCCCAGTGTCCATCCAGCTTCAGCGGGCTTCGCCAGAACTGTGAGCGGTGCCACAGAGCCATCAGCTGCTCCTCGGTCTTCTCCAGGAGCGCCCTCAGCATCTGCACCGGCGCCAGCTCCCGCATCCCCTTCAGCAGCAGCCGCTTCTCCTTGGCGCGGCGTTACGGCTCCCAGAGGAGCTGCTTCTGGAGGAGCGGCAGCTTGGACGACCAGGAGAGTCCCAGCGAGAACACCCGCTGCCTCTCGGAGCGCCTCGGCACCGACGGCGACGAGGAGCCCCCGCACTACGAAGACGCTCTCTGCTACCCAGTCCTCATTGTCCACTGCAGCGAGAACTGCCACAACCACAGATCCTTCCACAGAAACAGCTCCTGCATGGAGACGTCTTTATGACTAGACTGATGCATCTGTAGCATTAAAAAAAAACACTTTGGAAATCAGAACAAGCGGATTGTTGGGAGAGTGAACCATCAGAGCAATAACAGTAATTGACAGATGCAGAAAGAAGTCACGGAGATCAGAAAACCTCAAGAAGCCACGCGAGTTTGGCTTCCAGTGGAGACGAAGACTGTTACACCATCGCCATAACTTTGGAGACCTAAGCATGAAAACCTAAGCAGTGGTGACCTCGTTAGACCTTAAGATACTGTATCTCACGTGCTTTCACATTTCAGAAACATGGATATCTATGAGGTATAAGTAAAAATAATGGTGCGAAATTTACCGTTATTAAAAAAAAGTACAAATCAAAGCAATAAAATTAACAACAAATGTCCTCTCGTGGTAAAATCCAGAATGGGGGATGAGAAAAAGTAACTCACCAAACACTGAAAATGACTGAGTCTGTGATTTTTTAACATCCTCTTAACATAATTTAATTAACATTTCGTTCTTAGCACTCACAATCAGCCGGCGTTATATTTGTTTGTGTTTTACCTCTAAAGATTGAAAAAAAAAAAAGAGTAAATTACACAGATTGACCAAAAATAAATGCATACAAGTATGGGGTGCCATTTGTAAAGTTACACAGTCAAACATT
This sequence comes from Hypsolebias antenori, assembly GCA_031762315.1. Classification (NCBI taxonomy): domain Eukaryota; kingdom Metazoa; phylum Chordata; class Actinopteri; order Cyprinodontiformes; family Rivulidae; genus Hypsolebias; species Hypsolebias antenori. The sequence continues at coordinate 17,808,941 of JARVGS010000789.1, read as the reverse complement.
AACAGCAATACTTTGGTTTATTTAGCCTTTCATAAGAAAAATATTATTTTCGAAGTAATATTTTCACCATGATATTTATACATTTATAAATGTCATAGTTCTCAACTAAATATTTAATTTACAAGTTAAATATTTAGTTTACAAACTAATTACTTAACTTGCAAGTTAAATATTTAGTAGTAAACTAAATATTTACCGGGTAAGTGTAAATTAAATATTTAATTTCAAAGCTAAATATTTATTTTCAAAACTAAACATTTAACTTCCACACTAAATATTTATTGTCCAAGCGAAATATTTAATTTTCAAACCAAACATTTAATTTATAAGCTAAATATTTAATTTGCTAACTAAATAGTTAGTTTGGACCTACATATTTATTTTCCAAGCTAAACATGTAATTTCCAAAATAAATATTTAATTCACTAACTAAATATTTAACTCAGACCTAAATATTTTACTTGCAAGCTAAATATTTAGTTTGCAAGGTTTTCACAACATGGTGAAAATATGCCTGTGAAAAAAACAAACACTATTCTTTTCTTATTAAAGGCTAAATAAACCTAAATATTGCTGTTAATTTTTGTACTGTGTAACTTTATAAATGGCACCCCATATACGAGTCCTCAAAATTAAACTAAATTAATTACTGGACTATAATTAATGCTTATTTCTGCTTCATCAATAGTAGAAATTTGATGGCTTGACTGTTTAGTGCTACATGGCAGCTCTTAATAATAATTAAAAAAATTATGTTTAACTTTAAACCTCTGGTGTTTAAGTAAAAACTCAGACAAGTTGCAGAGAGAGAAAAAAAATGTCATCCACAGAAAAAAAATAATAATAAAAAATGTGCAGAAACACAGTTCAGAACTATAAAACTTTCATGAATGTAAAACCAGCACGTATCTGTGTTCATTGTGCATCATAATAAAGGAATAATTCTATGTTTTATTCCATAAAACAATGATTTTACCAAATGTTAAAGGTGTAACTGAGTGCTGAAAGAGACATGAAATCTTATCTTTGTGACTCCAATAAAAGGAGGCAGTGTATGCAAGCATACTTTACACAAATATAATAATTTAAACTTTTTAAAACATCCAACAAAAGCATAATGTATGCATTCTACCATACATCTTGTATTATGCACATAGACATGGGAGATGTCTGAATATTGATGTAAACGTAATAAAAAAATTTAACTGTCAGTATTATAATAAATCAGGCTGTATCCATTACTCAGTTACCTTTCTAAAATGTGTATCTGAATTTATGCTGGCAAAATTTAATTTGCAATAAACGTCCAGGGCTTGTATGAATCAAGAATTATTATTATTATTTTACATTTACCTTCAGTTGTTCAGTTTGAAAGAGAAAAAAGTCAAATTTTCTTGCATCTTGGTGCTTTATAGAAACATTTTGTAATAGATTATTAATCTGTCTGAGTAATATTATTACTTTAACTCGTGAGTTTTTTCTGGTTGAAACTGTTGCAGAAATTCTTTAAAATTTTAATTTGACCTTTTATAATTGAACACTGTCAGGTGTTATACCACACTGTATCTTTTTAGAGTCTGCCTCAGATGGAGGAGTTCAAGCGGTCTCGTTCATCAGTGATGATAGGATGGAGCGGGAAATGGGTTGACCTATTGGAGCCTCGTCCTCAGTAATGAGGGTGTTGCTTTGGTCAGTCATGGTGAAGAGAATGAGTTGAATCAAAAGGCAACGCTCTGAACCCTCCTCTGAGGTCATGTGGTTTGGATCATGACTGAAATGGATACAAGAAGCTAAAATAAGTTTCTTTCATATGGGGGGGGGTGCAGGCTCAAGCCTTGGAGACCAGGTGAGGAGCTCCATACAGAAGAATGGAGATTACAGAAAAATAAAATTACTGCAAAACAAACATGTGAATGCTGAAATAGTACATTAGTTCTTACACTAAAGATACAGAGCACGTCAAGTGTTTAGACACACACATATAGTTATATAAAAATATATTTATATATGTATACTTTGTTCAATTTATTGAGAAAGTGAAGAACTATCGTAAATTGTAGTCTTTTTTTTTTTTTTTTTTTTGTATTTTTTTATTTTTACAAACAAAGTAAAGGTTAAAATCACATTTATATAAAGTTAGTTCTTAACTCTAAATTCTCAATTAGTTATGGGTTGTCTGTCAGATTTTGTTACATTAAAAGCCTGAATAAAGATTTAACAAAACACTAACCTTCATCAGCAATCCAGTTTTAACTAAAGAAATTGCATTTCCTGCGCAGATTATGGCTCAACGGGTCGTTGTAGGATCATACCAGGCACTCGTCCCAGGTGAGCAGAAAAATCACTGATGAGAATATGACGACAAGCAGTCACAGGTTTATATTAAAGCAAAAAGGATTTTTATCTTCTATAATGAACTGTATCTCTTTCGATTTGGCCTTAACAAAAATATTCTTGTGCGAAACTTGTTTATCTTTTCACAGGAGTAACGAAGACGATGGATAACACAAAAACACATCAGGAGATGGGGAGTGGCAGAAGACTGAACTGAACACGTCACACCAAAGAATAGCTTTTGTGTGAATTCAGCTCCAAGGACTGTGCTGGCATTTCCAGACTGCTTTGACTTCCGCCTGATGTTTTAAGGATCATTTCTGTCCCACTAAACTCTTCGGACTTGTGTCGACTCTTAAACTGAGTTCTTTCGGACAAAAAAGTAGAGAAAATATGTTGAAAAATATAACATTTCATGATGGTTTCATGATGATTGCAAATAAAAATCAATATCATTCATGTTTTAAACATGTCATAATAAAAAAAAACTTCATTCATGATATACCTATTTTTTTTTGCTTTCTTAAAAGACTAAAACAAACAAAGTGTGTAGTGAGGGTTTACTGGGAACACCCGGCAGAAGAACCCATCCGAAGGATCTTCAGCTCCATCCTCTGAGAGAGTTTCAACTGCATCAAGGCAGGAGCCACTGAGTCCAAGTGGGCCATGTTCTGTGCCTTCATTGCTGAGGCGACTGCCTCAAGCTGTGGCCAAAAAGTTGTCAATGCCTCTCATGGTGGTCATCGTAGAACTCAGAGGTAGACAACCTGGGTATAGGAGGCTGTCAAGCTGAAGGAGTCCTACTGTGACTTGTTAAATGATAGGACTCCAGGGGTATTGGTGGGCCGAGCAGGCTGCCACACTGGCTGTTTCTGAGGCAAAAAGTTGGATGTAGGAATCCCCCTGGAAGAGATGGAAGAGGTGACTGTTTAATGAGCCGGCCCTTCTAGGTGGCTTGCTGATGTAGTAAGATTTCAAGGAGCAGAAAGACCTTACATGATTTACAGAATCCTAATGTATTTAACGGAAAAATGTTTGCAATAAAAAAAAAAAAAAAGGAAGCCAATTATGTGAAAGATTGATAATGAATGCTAGAAAGTTGAACTTTTCTAAACCACAGATACTAAAATGTTATTTCAAGGTCGAGGTTTTTATTTAGCCTCATTTAATACTTCATGTCAAACATTTATAGTTGACAGGCAAGTAAGGGGAGAAAAAAAAATAGAAAGACTCCTGTTTTTTTATTTTGTTTGGTCACAACGTGCAGTTCTCCATCTGACCAGTAGGTGGCAGTACATTTAAAACTGCTGCCTCATGTGCACCCAAATAAGAGTCGACGAAGAGTGGAGCTATGAGAGGTTATTCCTTAGGTGAGTGCGAGACAATTACAACAGTTGAAACGCTTTCGATGCAGGAAAATAGCTCGACGTTTGCTTCTTTGTTTAGGAGCTCATTGGGTGTTTATTGCACGTGAACTAAAATGACTTGTCCGCATGAAAAATCGAGCTAACTTCGTCCTTACCAGAATCTGAGGTTTAAACTTCAATGTAATGGGTTATTCTTGGTTGATCACAAACGCGTAGCTTTTATATTTTAAAATAACCACAAGATGCAACGAATTTTTAAAGGATGTAACGCAAACGAAACGACCCGTAATTTGTTGTTTTCACAGACGTAAGTCACAACTTCCGGTTACGTTTTTAAAACATTTTTTTGTTTATTTAGGTTTTATAATATTGTACCATTATCCTTTTAGATAATAAGTGCAGCTGTTTTTATAATTACGATTATCTAAACATAATCAACTAGCGATTTAACAGTATTTAAATTATAGAGGCTTTTATTTTGAAGGCAAGGTTAAATTTTGATGTGCAGTACAGTATGGCAAACTTTTTTTTATACCAATGTGATATTTTAATTAGTTTTTCAGCTAATAATGAAGAAATACAAAAAAAATCATATTAGAGGCATTTTAATAAATTTTCTGGCTAAAAAGCAATTATTTTAAAAAGTACTACATTTATGAAAATGTTTTCGCTGTCAACATTTTGAACCCTAAGTGATGAGAAGCTATTTATTTTTACAAGCTTGTTTCACTTCCAAAAGAATTAAATCACTGATTTGCTTCAAGCGCACAAAAAGCAAAGGGTACTGCAGAAACTACAGTACTAAAACCTGGTTAGGAACATCATTATTAAAACTTGAATGGATAAAGATGAATCTGATGGAAAAATGCATTCCTGAATAGTTTTGGATAAATAAATGTTTAGTGACGATAAATGGAAACGAAACATTAGAACTCTTGTTTTAAGAATAAAAGAACATCTAAGCAACAAAAGGAGCTGAGCCGTAGATTTGTGGTTACCGTAAACGTTTAACAGTAAAGCTTTTGACTCTTTCATCTTTCCAGTGGCGGGCTGGAGTGCCAGCGTTCAGAGTTTGGTGGTTCATGTCCTCACCATGAGGCAGCTGGGACGACTGAACCCCCGTCACCTCCTGGCTGCTGGATACGGGCAGAGATGGACCGAGTGGTGTCCCAGAACCATTCATATCCGTCAGCTGTGGGGTTGCTCGACCGTCTCCACGCTGGGCGGTCACAGGACGGCTCTTCGAGGCAGAGACGCCGTCAAGACGTGGTCCGTCCATCATCTGAGGTTTAAAAGCAAGAAGAAAGGTGCTTCTAGAGCGACGCAGGAGGAGGAAGAGGAAGAGGAGGAGGAAGAGGACGACCCAGAGATGAGCGATTATGAAGAGGAAGAGGAAGACCCGAGTGTACCTAAAGATTATAAAGACATAGAGAAATATGTGCCATCTTTCCGCTATGACACTGTCTTAAGGGCTGGACTGGACATGGCACACAAGTGAGTCATAAAAATGGATTGTTTTGGATAAAGCCTTGAAGCTCAAAACAATTTAACATTTCTTTCTGTTCCAATAGCAAAATCGAGGACGCCTTCTACAACAACAAGCTGAGACTGAACGGACTGAGACTGATCAAGAAAAGTAAAGCGGTGAGTGTTGCTTACTGCTGCATTAAAAAAAAAAAAAAAGTTGCTTTTCTTTTTCCTTCAACCCCCGTTTTGCTGCTGTTCAGGTCAGAATCGGGGACACCTTGGACTTGGTGGTGTCGGAGGACAACGAGACCAACAACGTCACGCTGATGAGGATTGTCGTCAGAAAGATTTTAGGGGAATCTGCCAAACAAAACCACAAAGTCTCCTTGAGACGGTGGAAAAACCTCAAGCTCTCCAGGGATGAGGCGTTTAAGTCATGAATTTGTAACTGATGGTATTTTTGAGCGTCAGAAGACTGGATTGAAACCATCTTCAGCACGATGGACCCACAGAGGTTTCTTGTTTTTAACTCAACCGTTGCAGGCAAACAGTTAAATGGGAGAGAAACATTTTATTTGGTGCAGTTTTACTGTAAGATTCTGTCAGTAAAGGCACATATGAAAGTTTTGAACGTCCTCGTTTATTAAAGTTCTGATTTGCTGCTCTTTTGGAAAATTCTCATCAAAGGGAAAAGACGCAGAATGGTCCGCACTAGTCGTCTCGCAGCTTTGACTACACCAGATTTCAAGCTAAAAAGACTAAAATGAACAAAAACATTACAAAGACTTAAAAAAAACTCTTGACCAAAATAATAAATAGCACTGCAGTGATGCGCAGAAACACCTTTTTAATCTGGATGTTGCTGTGGAAGAACAACAGGAGGTGGTTAGTAGATTATAACTTTTATTAGAAACGAGTTACCATGATCCACTGTCATGTTAAATTATTTGTATAATATAAGCTTCTATAAGAAGGTTTAACATACAGACAAGTTCAAGAACAATCAGGTAAAGGACAATATTTGCATTTCTGCTTCTGAACACAACCACAGTGGAAATAAATTTAGGTTGTTTAGTGATTGGAGTGAGAACTTCTTTAAATTCAAGTTTCTAAAAAAAAAACAACTATTGCATGAGAATTTTACAGCTTAAATAATGGGTGAGGGATTAACTCAAATGTGTAAAACCGTAAATAAAAATAAAATCTAGACACTATTTTTCTGGCTAAAATCTGCCTAAAAAATAATTAGTTTAATTAGTATAAAAATAAAAGCTAAAAGTTGTAGCACCAATCTCCTGAATGAGCCAAATGTTTTGACAAACAGCTAAAAGAACAGAAGTGGACTCCCAAGATGTGCAAACCCCCCCAAAACAGAACAGAACGCTGAATCAGCGTTCACACTATTTCAAAGTTAATGCAATATTGTTTAAATCTCTGAATTCAAACATGAACTATTTTTAAAAAATTGTAAAAAGAAGCAAAATCTGAGAAATGCTCTTGTCCAAATATTCCCCAACCTGCCTGTTGGTACATTGTTATTGAAACAGTGGTGGCACGATGCTACATCAGTCTATGAAAATACGTCACATCACTGATATTAGAGAAACCGTGGGAACTATTATTGTTTTTAAGGCTACAAGTTGTTTTTTTTTTTTTTTTTAACATGTTAAACAGCTCTGGCATTTAACTAGGAGCAATAAAATAATAAAACTACCTAAACTAGAGCTGGATAAAAGTGAAGCAGGGGTGAGAATTCAAATATCAGCTTGGCTTCATCCTACATCGGACAGTTTTTTTTTTAGTTCAAGTGATTTCAGCTTATATACTGAATTATTTAAGAGCAGGAAGTGCTGACCGGCTGCAGGACACTAGGACACGGTGTTCGACCTCTTGGCCTTTTTAAGGATGTCACATTTCTTACGGTTGGGGCGCCGGCAGCGCTCGTCGATGCTCGGCACGCACTCGTAGTGCCACACCTCCTCCATCTTGTCCACGGGATACACGGCCTCCACGTAGTGGCGGATCAGCCTCAGCCGCACCGGGTCCAGCTGCTTCTTGTTGCAGGCGCCCGAGTGGTTGTACTGCAACCGCAGGTTCTCCGAGGTGAAGAGCTCGGGGAAGAGACGCACCAGCAGGCGGGCGGCGAAGTTCCCCACGGAGAGAGACTGCTGGACGATTTCCCGAACCTCGGCGTCGGACAGCAGGTAGACGGACGGCACCAGGAAGCCGGGTGTGGAGACAGTCAGTTGGTCCAGGGGGATCTTACAGAAATCTTTGCTGCTTTTCTCAGGAGGTATAGACGGAACGTCCAGCTCCTCTCTCATGCTGTCTGGATTGAACGGGTTGAGCTGGTAGATGAAGTCCTGCTCTGGATCCTGACCGTAAACTTTACGCTGCTGCATGTAGGACCTCCTCTGCTCCGTGTCCCGTCTCCTGCACCTCTCGTCCAGCTTCCCCACGAACTCCAGCATCCACACCCGGTCGTTCTTGGCCTGAGGGTAGACCAGCTGCACGTAATGGCGGATCAGGTTCACGCGGACGGGGTCGAGCTGCTTCTTCCCGAGAGAACCGCTGCAGTTGTACTGCTTCCTGGCGTTCTCCTGGGTGAAGAGTTCAGGGAACATGAGCACCAGCAACCGGGAGGCGAAGTTGCCGATGGACAAGCTGCATTCATAGTTGCTCCTCAGCTGCTCTCTGGACAAAATGCACTCCCGGGGAAAGGCAAAGTTCGGCGGAGGGATCTCCAGGTTTTCAAAATCCACGGGCGTCAGCAGCGACTTCTTGGACTTGCGGTTAGGTCGCTCACACTCGCTAACTTCAGCCCTGACGGAAGCATCTTCAGGAAGGCTCAGCTCGTAGCCGTGGCAGTTCGTGTTGTCAGATTCACTTCCGTTGCTGTTGCTGCGTGGACTCTCCAGAGCGTCCTCCGCGTGCTGGACGCACACCTGGAGCCAGCTGTCCTCAGGCACGTTGGGAAAGTTCGCTTCCATGTACCGTCTTATGACTTCCATCTTGGTGGAATCCAGAATGCTGGAGCCTTCGGGCATTTTCCCTTCCTCGAAGACTTCGGGGAAGAGACGGTGCATGAGGAACACCACAAAGTCCTCGGGGGTGGAGAACTCGTCCAGCTCCTCTGTGGTTTGTGTATTCGAGGCAGCGTCTGACCCTGCCAGGCTGCTCTGCTGGTTCTCCATGGACACCTGCTCCTCCTGATCCTGTTCGTTGATGAAACAAGACGGAGGATGCTCCATTTTCACATCTGCGTCCGGCTGCTTCTTCATCAGCCGAGCGCTCTCCGCGTCCCTCTGCGTCCAGAAGCGATTAAAGAAGTCGTTAATCTGAAGGAGGCACTCTTCCTGCCACACGTCGGCATTTTTCACCGAGGGGTAGCAGACCTCCACGTAGTTACGGATCAGCTGCAGGTGCAGAGGCTCCAGAGTTCTCCTGCTCGCCACGCAGTCGCTAGGGCACTCCTTGGCTTTGAAGAGCTCCGGGAAGAGGTGCACGAGCAGCTGACAGCCGAGCTCGCCGGCGCTGGACGTGTGCTCCGTCAGCTGATTCAGCTCATCGGTCGTCAGCAGATACTCGGGAGGAGGCTGGAACTCCGTCACCTTCTCGGCCGGTTTGATCTGCTTCTTTATCCGCATGACTTCCAGGGTCAACGAGTCCACTTTGCTGTGCAGCTGAGTCATGCTCGAGTTCAGGGTGTTGAGGATAAAAAACATTTTCTCAATCAGCGGGTAAAGGCTGGAGTCTGTTGTCGACGTGTGGCCTGAGGGGTCTGTGGTAGAGAAGGTCTCAGCAGGACCGTTCTGCTCCGGGTTCTGAAGCCTCAGTGAAAGGACGCTGTTGAAGTTGAGCTGACCGAAGCTGTTGTGACCGACCTGCTGCTCCAGGCTCGGAGTGTTCCTCTTGTCCGAGATCCTGTGGGAGATGCTGAAAAGAGGCTTCCTGTAGGAGAACCTGGAAGTCTCCTGAAGGTGGTCCCCATTTTCTCCAGCCGTGGCGAAGCAACGAGGCTCAAGTCTTCTGCCCTCGTCCATCAAGCATGGCCTCATCTAGAAAGATTAAAAACTTTTAAATACAACAAAAACATCTAATAGTGGGATTAGATGCTCAGGAGAATGCAGGAACAAATACAAGTTTGAGCCTAAACTTCATTTATTTTATATTTTGCTTCAGAAATTATTGACTTTTTCTTAAAATGCAAGTTTTTTTTTCCTGTCAAAACAGATTTCTGATATTGGTTGTTTATCCCATAACTCTGTTAATTAAAAATGTGTCTTGTAGCTGATGTTTTGCTAAATTTGGTCTTTTGTTACTGTTTTGTTCATTTTAGTCTTTAGCAGCAGTTGTGCCCCTCTTAGCTATATTCTGCTACTTTTAGCTACAGCTTTGCCATTTTTGGACAAGATGTTTCTAATGTGAGTGATATTGCATCGTAGGTGGAGGAAAACGGTCCTGGTAACTTTTTTAATGTCCTGATCAAAAATAACACCAGTGATTTTAACTTTAGAGCTGGAGGCCAGATTAATGCCATCCAGAGGAAGTGAAAGGCTGCAAAATTGATTCCTAAGATTCTCAGGTCCATAAACCAAAACCTCAGTCTTGTTTGAGTTTAAAAGCAGAAAATTTAGGGTCATCCAGGTTTTTATGTCTTTAAGACATGCTTGTAGTCTAAGTAGCTGATTGGATTCATT
>JARVGS010000789.1:17762822-17781080 GCA_031762315.1 Hypsolebias antenori | reverse complement strand
CCCCCCCCCCCCCCCCCCCCCCCCCCCCCCCCCCCCGAAACCCAAGACAAAAACAAAAGATATTGATTGAACAACTTCCTGAAAATGTTGAGAAATATTTGAACTTCTGAGCTTACCTTGGAGTAATCCAGCTCGTTTCTCAACGTTTTAGCCTTAACAAGAAAATAAAAAGATGCACAATTAACTGATTTATTTTAGTTTACGATAATATCACAAATATTTCCTTCAAGGTGCGTGGTAAAATTACTTTATATCTACTTATTATATTCCAAAATACAGGGGTAAAACAGATTTTGTTTTAAAATCTCCAATTACAATTAAAAAGAGTAACAAAACAAAAATACAATTAGTTTTATGACTTTTTTTTGGCTTTCTCTGAAGAGATTCCTTTCTAGTACTGGTCTTAAAATAACTATCTCGCTTTCTGGGCCTTTTTATAGGTTATGATGCTAGTAAATAAGAAAAACAATTAATTAATAAAAAAATAGATATTTTAGGATTTTAGGGTGCAATCTTCAAAACTAAACAGTTGTAAATAATGGGGTCGTTTTAGTGACATCTAGTGACAAAACCTCAAACTGCAGCCAAATGAAACCGTCGCTCAAACTACAAAACCACGACAATATGAAAAGAGTTTCAGATTTGCCATCATAGAGGTGAATTATTCTCTCTTTTTTAACATAACTCTACAAGTGCATACTTTTGCAAACTTAAACTAATAATTTTAGTTTCTGAGATTTTTTTAATGATGACAAATCCCCAAAGTTCAGCTTATAAAGTTCTTTTTCTTTCACTATTTTCTCTGTTTTTGTTTCTCTCCAACATGGTGATCACTTTAATATTTGTAGTGACTCCCAAACTGATTAAATTTAATTTAAACTCTAAATATTCTCTGACCCATGCAGATTCTTTGATGCACAAACTTACTTTAGTTTTAAAAACTGTTTGTCTCACTCAGTTATTTAAATATTACTTCAATAAATTAACTCAGATCCGAACCAAATGTTGACTTTTATTTTTGTACCTGCTGAAGCTGCTGATGCCATTCCTCTTTGCCGACGATTTGACGGTGGAAGACCACCGGTGCCGCGCTCAAACTGAACGACATCGGCTCTCCCGACCCGCTCTTCACAAATGGCTGCAGGTCGGAGTTCAGCTGCAAGAAACAGAAGGAGTCGCTGATACTTTTGTAACTTTCAGGTGATAAATTAAAACCAAAGCAGAGGTTAAATATTTTTATAAAAGTCCACATTTTGCCAGCCTACGCTGGGAGAGGTCCCGCTAATGAGCGGTGAGGTGAACAGTTTGGTGAAAGACAACCGGCCAGATAAGGATGGTTCTCCTTCAAAGACCTCATTTCTGGTCCCTGCATGCTGAGATTCCCTGCAGCTGCCCGTCTGCAAGCCTCAGCAGCTGCAGGGAGCCTCGGCAGGGGAGGACCGACCACTGCAGCCCAGAGAACGGCATCATTATGGACGGGAGCTCAGTTGAAACCCCCTAAAACTTTACAAAGCTTGTGTTACACGAGGGTTTAGCTTAAAACAGCCATCCTGATTTCACTGTTTAAGTCCATTTCTGTGTTTTATCTCAACAGTTACATTACTCCCCAGTCCCTCCCCCTTTTTTTACCCTGAAGTATTTGACAAAATCATTAATACGGTTTAACTTAAGAAGCACCAATTACTCCTGCTGCTCCAGCCGCTTTATTCCTTTACTTTGATTTAACTTGACCAGAGAAATGAAAAGGAAACTACATCAGTCAGGAGGGACAAAGTTTCAGCGAACAAGAAGATTAAAGCACAAAAAGTTTGATTTTGAATCTTTCGCTCCGTTTAACCCAAATGAAACTTTCAGAAAATATGTATTGGATAAACACCTACAGCTCACTTACCTTTTGAAGTCAGTCCAACACAGGACGGCTGGCACGGCTAACTGTCATATGAGCTATCTCACGATATTGCAAGAGATCGAGCATAATCCTATTTTCAACAACTACAAGTCTCCTTTTGCAACAAAAATAATGTGACAGAAAAATGAATGAATGAATGTCAGCAGAAAATATAAAATGCAGTGCGAATGCTTAGCTGAGGTTAGCTAAAACATGCTGAAATGTAGCTGAAATGTAAGAACAAGTCTAAATTAGCAGAAGAAAGGAGAAAGAACACATATTTGCTGAATGAGGTTTAAGTTACCAGAAATGAGCACAAAAAATAGGAAATCAACTAAAAATAGGCTGAAATTTGCAGAAAAATAATAATAATAAAAAAATAAAATAATTAAAAATAAAAAATAAAAAAAATAAAAAGCTGAAAAGGCTGAAAGAAGCTTAAATTTTCAGAATGAAGCGGAAGAGCTGAAATTAACTCCAAACAGGTGGAATTACCTGAAATGGCTAAAATTACCATAAAAACAGCTAAATAGTAGCTAAAGCAGCAGAAAAAGCTGAAGCTAGTAGCAGAAAAAAGCTGAAAGGAACATAAGCTGAAATTTGCATAAAGAAGTTAATTAGGTTGAAAGTAGCAAAAATTACCAAGAAAATGTGAATTTATCTGAAAACACTTTAAATTGGCTAAAAAAAAAAAAAATCTTAAAAAAGGTAGCTGAACAGGTAGAACAAGCTAAAATTAGCAGAAGAAAGCAGAAAGAACGTTTGCTCAATTAGGCTGAAAGAAGCAAAAATGAGCAAAAAAAAAAAAAAAAAAGAATTATCTGAAAAAAGCTGAATTTAGCAAAAAAAATCTGAAAAGCAGCTACATTTTTCTAAAAGAAGATTAAATTACCAGAAGGAAGTGGAGAGAGCACATTTTTGCTGAATAAGGCTGAAAGAAGTTGAAATAAGTGCAAAAATGTGGAATTAGCTGAAATAACATAAACAGTTAAATAGCAGCTGAAATAGCAGAAAAAGCTGAAACTTGCAGAAATAAGCTGAATGGAGCTTAACAAGCTGAAATTAGCGGAAAGAAGTTAGAAGAGGAACAAAAATGTTGTAGTTGTCAGAAAGAATCTGAAAGGAGCACAAAACAGCTGCAATTAGCCAAAAAAAAAAAACAGTTTTAAATTTGCAGAAGAAAGCTGAAAGAAGCTGAACCAGAACAAAATGTGAAATGAGCAGTAAAAGGTTGTAAACACATCTAAAGATATAAAGGATGTAAAATGAGCTCAGTTCATTTCCTATGAGAAAATAAGTGGCAAAAAAGGCTAAATATTTCAAAAAGCTAAAGTTGCACCAAAAGTCATAGCTCCTGAAAGAGCTGGACGTTTTGATGAATTGCCGAAATAGCACAAAAACTGTGGAACGAGAATCGCGCTGACAAATGTCCGGAAGAAAAATGGATCGCGATAGTGTGAATGCTTCATAAACATTTACACAAAAAAGCCAAACAAGAGCCTTACTGGTGTCTGCGCTTGTCGAGGGGATCAGACTCACCTTGTGGCCCAGCGACAGGTGCTTTCCGTACAGGTAGGCCAGTCTTTGGGCCTCTTTGTCGTGTTTGGCGAGGTGCATGGCGCACTGACAGCTCTTGGCTAGCAGCGACCCGTGGGACATGAACATCTGCTCCTCCCACGACGCCGAGTTGACGCCATCGGTGAGCCCGTCCTGCAGAGTGAATGACAGCAGACATCAGGGCAGAGCCATCACTGCTTCCACTTCATAAAAACCCTGCTCACTAAGAGGTTTCACTTTGCACTGGTTTGGTGAGACCTTCTGCTGCTCTTTAAAGAAGAAGACCTTCAAAAAAAATGCTCTAAAGAACATGTTTATGGAGAAAATCTGCACTACAATGACTCCCCCACACCTTTTACTGACTTAAACAAATACTCAAAAATATTTTGGTCTCAACTGGAGTTGGACTTTTTTTTTTTTTCTGAACACCGGTGTTATAAATGAGGCTGTTGTGAGCTCATGGCAGAACCTAAAAACAGAGTAATTAAGGGAAACTCTTGCTCACTGGTACCTGACAGCACCGGGCCTCTCTTAATTCATTATTTATCATGATGTCTCCTGGTTTTCTTCTCATTTATAGTCAGCTCGTCGTGCCTGCTGTCAGATCCAACTACAGACGAGCGTTCACCTTCTACTTTGCCCACAGCCAGAACCAGCTGTATGGTTTTAATGCACTCGTTCCTCACAAGTTTAATTTCATAAGAATCCTGAATTCAACTTCACTGCACCATTAAAAAAGCCCAAAGATTCAACATTTCAGTCTCTCTCTGAATATTTACCCACTCATTAGTCTCTTTTTTTTCTTCTTTCTAACAAACGTTCAGACACATCTAAACAAATCCTTTAGTTTCTGAAAAGCAGCCCAGTTTATAGAAGATGTGGACCAAAAAGATACAACGAGGCCCCATCTGACACCATTATCAGCTGTACGTAACCTAAGTTTGCAGTTCTGGTGAGCATTTGATCAAAGCTGGATTGTAGAAGAATAAACAATTTACCTCAGCGTTGTAGGAATTCTCAAAATAGATCCCTTGGACTAAATCCCCAATGGCACTGGAGATCAGTTCGACCACCTACCAAACAGAAAACAAAGAGAAAACACCCAATTTGAATTATTTCGGATACAGTGAGAACCTTGGAATATCGGACCAGGTTACACTGAATAAAATACAAAAAATATATGGAAAAAAAAAAATAATAAAAAGTGGCACCGATTGTGCTTAGACTCTTGGTTCTCAACTTTCTTTCAAACCATTCTTACAGTGATACAGTCTTCTACTGTTTGGGCTGGGTTTGTCGAGTCAGGTTCAGCTTGTTTGGTTAAATTGGTTTGGTTCGAGTTGGTGGGAGTTAGGTTGGTTTGGGTTTAGTAAATTGGCTTGATTGGTTTGGCTTGCTTTAGTTGGTTCGGCCTGGTTTGGTTCTTTAGACTGATTAGAGTTGATTTATTTTTGGCTGAGTTGAGTTGGACTGGTTGGTTTAGGTTTAGGTGGTGTGGTTTAGATAGGTTAAGTTGTTGGTTGGTTTGGTTGGCTTGATTTGGGGTAAACTGGGTTAGTCAGCTTGGTCCGGGTTATTTTGACTCTGAGTTGAGTTAATTGGTTTGGTTCAGCTGGTTTGATTTCTTTTTGACTGGGTCAAGTTGGGTTTGTTGGTTAATTTAGTACATTGGAAGACTCAATCTTTTTTTAAATTTTTTATTCTTGTTCTCTAAAACTGAAATGTTTATGAGTGAACCAGTATACAGTGTACACACAGCAAACTCCTTTGTAAATTGTATTTATTTTCTTTTCATGTGGTTTTATTTAATCCGTCTTTGGTTCTCCATTAGTTAACCTGTTACACAACATGTTCAATTAAGAAGAAACTATGTGATACAAGCTTTCATTACGAAATTACTGAGATGAAGTAAAAATGCATTAACCAATAAACCCAATAAATTGATAAACAGAAGGAAATATGGTGTATAGAAGGCGAGACTTGAACTATATCATTGATAAACCAGGAGTTACTGTATATGACCAACAAAACTGCTGGAAAATCTGTTGTGAGCATCTTGAGGCCATTAAAGAGCTGTTTCTGAATCAATCATTCTAACGGAAAACAGATTAAACTGAAATATTTAAATAAATGAGGTTGATCAACATTAATACGCTAATCAAGTCATTCGTAATATTTCTAATTAAATCTTCTGGCTGAAGCACAAGCATCCAAACAGCTGGTTTGGAGGATTAATCTGAGGTGTTGGAAGCCTGGTGAACCTTCGCTCAGCTGCTCATCATCGGCTCATGGGGGCGGGGGTCCTGGTGGACTCATGAACAAACTCACCTTTATTCATTAGACTTTGTATTTATACAGAAGTCGGAGACAGATCAGGTGTCCGTCCGGCCCAAGGAGCCAAAAAATTAGCTCAAAGGGTTAGTGTCCGGAGATCAGAACAGTTTTAAAATTTTAAAGTAATTTTCTGACTGCAGGGTTTTCTTTTGAGTCAGTGACAGATGTATTAAACTTTTTAATTAGTTTTTTATCGAGGCTGGAAGTCTGAAGAAGTGGCCATACGATATACTGTAGAGGGATTCAAAAAGAAAAATCTGTTTCAAGTCAGTTGGAATGGCAGTAATCAGTGATCAGTCAGGTGTCAGTAATGTTGGAGAAACATTTTAACTAGGGACGCACGATATTATCAGCATGGTCGATATTAGCAATAAAATTAAATATCTGACATTGGCCATTCCATCAAAATAACTCACAGAGATAAAAGGTGTTGTTTGTATACCGTATATAAATATATAAAAGGTGCTGTTTTTTTTTGTATGACTGTTCCGAGTGTTGCCATTGTGTTAGAGAGAGTAAATGTCATGAATAAATTTGACATTAAACATAATTGAAGTTGAAGTGTTGCATCATTTCCAGCTCCCTTTTTGGCATCTGCATATAGCAGGCCACAATGACAAAGACCATGCAGAATAATGTGGTATTTTAATTCCCCTAGACCTACAGGAAAAAATATCGGTATTGGTATCGGTTATCGGCCAAATAAGTTTTAACATATTGGTATATCGAATATCGTCCAAAAAATTCTGTATCCTTAATTTTAACTTTATCAGCCTTCAAATAAATGCCTCTCTCACTCCTCTGAATGAGAGGCGGCACATTTTCAGTGATTGTTTACGTCTGGGTCGATGGAGTGAGTAAAAACGAGGAAAGCGGGTCTTCAGTCACAGCTACAGATGAGACGAGGAATCGTCTGGACCGTCTCATCCCAGACATCCTTGGTCCGTCAGAAAACTCCGGTGACGCTGCCTGCTCCGTCAGCCTCGCAGCGCCCTCTGGATAACTGAATCCACCAGGGGAAAATATTGAGGAAACCTGAGCTTCGCCCACAGACCTGGAAGGACAATGTGCCTACAGTATTACCAGATGTGGTGTCTCTGCCTGGCCCGCCTTGGGAAGTGGGGGCCTTGGAGGTGGGGCTTTTTTTGGAAAGTATCAGATTAACTCTCCTCCTTACTCCATTCCCAAATCCAACCAGATCATGTTTTGCCGACAGAACTGAGAGGGGGGAGAAACCGGAGCTGCACTGTGAGATTATCTTACAGTTTATACAAGTAGCAGCACAAGTTTCCTCTCAAGGCCACGACATATAATCTCACTTTCGCTGGAGAAAAATAAACTCTGATTTAAAAGAAAAATGGCCAAATCTGCTCATCTGTCATTGCTTTTATAAAAAGATGCAGCGCAGGGAAATAAATATCATCACTGGTTTAGAAAACTGACGGTTTTTAACACTAATCTGCACTTTTTAGATATTAGAAGCTTAAAGATCTTACATATTTGGCGGATTTTTGAAATAAATGTTGACTTTATATCAATAAATAGGTCTGGTTATAATGTTTAAATGGGTTTACCACCATTTTATCATGTTTCGTTATCAAAAGAAGCACAGCACAGACTATGTTTTATTTTAATATTTCAGGGACATTTACTTAAAAAAAGTGATGAGGTTTGTGGTTTTAAAAGTTATCATAATGTTAGTATGGCTAATGATGATGCGGAATTAGTTTAGAAAAAGTTTTAAACCTTTATAATAACTTATCACATATCAAATAAGAGTGCATCCTGCTTGCATGGCCAATCTATTTACAACAAACATACCAGGTAAACAAGTTTTGTGTGTGTTTTATCATAATGTATGGTAGTTTTTATATACTGTATTTTAATTCAAGGCTGAATGTGGCCACTGTGGAGTCTTTTAACAGTTTCTCACAAGTTTAAAAGACTTACCCATACCAAAGTCTAACAAGAAAGCCTATCAATTAAATGTATTTTATATTTTAACAAGCTGAATCTGTAACCAGTGTCACTGATTTTACTTCAAAGTAAAAGCATAAAACTTATCATTAGCAGGCGTAAATACTTGTTTGTGAACTTAAAAATATACATTTCAGTAACCTAACAAGAATCATATTAAAAAATATATTCAATTAAAGCTGCATTCTTTCTTTTTTTTTGATTCATTGAGGTTTGTTCTATTTAATTTAAAGTCTTTTAAGTATCATAATTAAAGCATATGGTTTGCAGTTTTTAGTTGTTGCCCCACACAGACCACGTCTCTGTAATGACGACTGGAGGAGGACAGGAGGAGGCGACTGCTGCGCAAAATGGAAAAAAAAAAAGAATCCACGGAATAATTGGGGAGGTTGCTCTGACAGGTGTCCAGTCAGACGCTTGTTTTGACAGCAACGCCGCTCATCCGCAAATAATTATCTGCTGTCGCATGTCAGATGGTTTACAGACACACCTGAGAGCTGAAGGAACACTCTGCATGTTTAACATCAGGGGTAGGAATAATAATAATAAAAAAAGTTTATTTGCCTTATATACTCTTAACTTGAAAAATTATGGCATTAATTCACAAGATAATTCACAAGATTTTACACATTTTCTTTCATAACTTACGTTTTCTTTTGGCCTTTAAAGCAGCCAAAGTGAAACAGGAAGTGACATCATAGGGGAACTCCCTGGTCTTTGTGACTCAAATTAATCTGAAGAAACAGATTCTTCTCTGCTGTCCATGTTGTTAGCCATTAATGTTTACATGCAGGTGTCCCCCTTTGACATCACTTCCTGTTATGTTAGCCATTAATGTTTACATGCGGGTGTTCCCCTTTGACATCACTTCCTGTTACTTCATATGCAAATATCTCAATAACAGTTCATCTCAGTGGCATGAAATCTTTTTTTTTTGCAATATGTTTAGCCAAGCTAGCTTTTCAATAATGTTTTCATATTTACCGGTATCATGAAATTTTAATGTCACAGGCACTTTAAGGCTGTTTTAGTCAAATCTTGACAATTCTGTTATGCACCATCTGAAGCAATTTTTGCAAAAACACCAGCCCTAGGTTGCTAAAATGGACTGTATTCTTTGAAAACTAAATGTTTTCTAAAATGCTTCAGGAAAGTTTTGATTGGACAACTTATACAACCTTCATGTTAATCTGCTGAAATCCTGTACTGAGTCTCTGGAACCTGGAGAAACACTAAATCACTCTACTACCGGTACATGTTAAGATTTGCTTTTCTTCCAGTCAAGACTAGTTACAGTTTGATGATGATGTTGCAAGTCATGGATTCTCCGTCCTGTTTGGGCTTTAAATAAACCTGATCCTCCAGTAAAAACTGTTAGGAAATGGTCAAAATGTCCATTAAAACCAAGTGTGTGTAAATGACAACAGTTATTTTAGCCAGTTACGAGTGGACTTAGCAGGATTTTAATACTTCTTTTAGCGTTTTCTTTATTTTACACAGTAGAAAAACTAAAAAAAAAAACAATTTGTTGTGATTTGAAAACCTGAGAAACAAAACTTATAAATAAAAATGTAATTTTGCGAGTTTAAACATGTAAAAAACCAACAAAACAGCCTAAAAAGAAGAGCCTCGGTGCCCACTGTAATGCGGTTTCTCCTCAGTTCACTTTGTTTTGCTAACCTTTTCAAACATGAGTAACTGGTAGCTATCAGGTGTCCATTAAAAACTTCCACTGTGGGGACGCTTCCTGTGGTTGCTTCAGATTTCGTTCACACTGCTCATAAACAGCACTGCAGGTTTGTTCGAGGGGAGAAACAATCATTGCTGTGTGGCGAGACCACCAGCAGTTATTCTCACCTTGAAAAGAAACCACACAGAAGCGGGAGACGCTCGTAAAGTTCTGTTCGGTCTAAATAGACGTGTATGATCATCAGCTGATCTCCAAATGTTTTCTTTTTATTGTTTTAACAGAAATAAAAGCTGTGGTTTGTAGCAGCTCGCCACCAGAACCATCTGAAACCTAAAAAGAGTGCCTCAGGCTTCTAAGCCAAGAAACAGAACTGCTAATTTTGGGAGAGCGTCTCTTGGCTGGTAAAGAGCCACCATGAGTGACAACTGAAATAAATAAATAAACAAATAAATAAATGAATAAACTGAGGCGGCGTTTGTGTGGAAGTTATTTTGATTCGTCCTGACAGAGCAGCGCGATGACACTATCTGTCAGCTAGAATCTGAGGTCCAATAAGAAGATTATCAGCCCACAGCTCTGATTATTCAGACAACAAAGCAGGTTAAAGAAACATTAACTAATTAAATGGAACCAGGTCCAGACATCTCTTTCCATAGCCACCTCTTCCAGCTCTCCAAGGACTCCAAGACATTCCCAGGCCAATCTAGAGACAGTCTCTCCAGCATGTCCTGGGTCTTCCCCGGGGTCTCCTCTCAGTCGGACATACCCAGAAAACCTTCCTATAGGGAGATATCTAGGGAGCATCCTTACCAGATGCCCAAATCACCTCAACTGGTTCCTCTGGATGTAGACGAGCAGGACTCTTCTCTGAGGCTTTCCTGGATAATTGAACTTTCCATCCTCTCTCTAAGAGAGAGTCCAACCACCCTGTGAAGAAAACTCACACAATCTCGATCACAACAGAGTTTGTGACCATAGGTAAGGTACAGACCAACTGGTAAACAGAGAACTTCTCCTTGCAGCTCAGCTCCCCCTTCACTACAACAAACTGGCACAGAGGCTGCAATACTGCTGAGGCCGCACTGATCTGTTGATCTCACACCCCATTCTTCCTTCACTCTTGAACAAAACCCAAAGATACTTGAGGCAGTACCTCACTCCCCACCCAGAGAGGGCAGTCAGCCCTCATGGCCTCAGGTTTGGAGGTGCATGATCCTCATCAATGCTGCTTCACATTCAGCTGCGAACCGCTCCAGTCAGAGCTTGAGATCACAGCAAGATGACGCCAAAAGGACGACATCATCTGCAAATGGTAGAGGTAGAATGCCAAAGTCATTAACCAGACCCCCTCCACCCCATGAACAAAATAAGTGACAATGGGCAGCACTGAGAGTCCAACTCCTACTTTCAAGGGATCTGCCAGCAATATGAAAGCATCTTCAAAACAAACAATTTATTCAAGCTTGGAAAAAAAAAAGAAGTCCTGCTACTTCTTATTTAACTTGTGAAGTCAGATTTTCTTTGCAGGGAAATAATTAAAGAAACAAAACACCTCCCAGTGTCTCTGGAGTTATCAGTAAACATGATGAAAGCACCAGGATTTCAAATTTTTTTTAGCATTGAATAGATAAATCCTGGAAATAGGTTGATCAGGGATGACGTCAAAAGAATTGTGAGGGATCCCCAAAGTCCGGGCAAACAATGCAGCAGACTGCATGCATAATGGCCACCTTCAAAGTTTTTGTCCATTAAAAACTAAAATCAAGACGATGTTCCCGAGGCCAAAACCGACTGAGAATGTATTGAAGGATGCAGCAATACACAACTTAAGCGTTGGCTAGCAGTGTCCAGCAGCCGTGGACAAATTGTAAAAAAGGTACCGTACGTGTGGCATTCCAAGTGTTTTCGTGCTGATTGGTGATCTTTTGCCTCGGCAAAAAAGAGCAAGGATGATGGAAGATTTTGTGCATGATGCATGCTATTAATTCGACATGTAAGTTTTTGGCAGCAGGATACAGAATTATTTTGCCAGCTGCTTCTTTTATTTTACTTTGTTCGCAATTTATTCTTTTACTTTTACTTTTTTTCATCAATTTTTCTGCTGTTTTTTTTTATCGGCACAAACAACAACCACAGAACTACAGCACTGATTATCCATGCTACTAATCTCATGCTGCTGATCTCATGTTGCTGTATTCATTCATACCCATCTGCTCACCACAGACTCATGGTTGGGTTGCTGTTGTTACGCCATATTGTTTTACATCATTAGTGTTTAGCGTACATCTTAGTGTATATCTTAGATCCTTATATACCATTTCTTTTTATACTTTATATTTTTGCTATTTTTGGGTGTAACTAGGACCCCGAGTACATGATTTTGTTCCACCTTATGTATCACATGTGATGCGAATGACAATAAACTTAAAACTTCAACTACCGATAATTGCAGTGTATTCAAAGTTCTGTTTAACCAAAATCTGGATACTTGCTGATGTCACATATAGTAATCCTGACCAGCGCTATTAGTATTTTTATCCTCTAAACAGAATCTGGTTGTAAAAAGTACAAAAATACACCCATAAATCTGGCCATTTTGGATTGGGAAAGTTCTAGCAGGACTCAAAGCTGACAAAGAAAAAAAAACAGTCTGCCTGAAGAAAATCAACAATTGTGGCTTATCTGAATCCAATTCCCTCGTTTGGCCTCAGATACAAGCCAACTATCAATGTTCTCCTAGGACATGGTAACTAGGGGAAAAACTTTGTCTATTGCACACCCCCACCCAAGTGCTTCATGGACAAATCTCACCGTCTTGACGTGAAATACATATGTAATCATGTTTATAAATGTGCCTGCTGGTAGTTTTTTGAGATCTCAAATTGTGTCCTGATAGGACAAGATGTGAAGAGATCTTTTTTGTAATACCATTATATCCATCCTCAAGGCTCTTAACTTTTTCTATCTAAAAGTATTTTGATAAAAGAATAAGGGGCCGTGCTATTATAGCAGCAGCAACGTGCACTCCACCCATCTTTTGGACAACTGTACGAACAAAATCTCACTGTATCCCTGTACAATGATAATAAAGCTTATTCTGATTCTGAAAAAAAAAAATTATGTAAAATTTATTAGCAAATGTTTAAAAAAAAATGCCTGTTTCAGGTCAGATAATGTCAGAAAAGTTACCTTTGTGTCGTTGAGCTGGGCCAGTGCCGTACAGGCGTTGGCTAACAGGAAGTCACCACTGAGGACGGCCATCTTGTTTCCAAACTCCATGTCCTTCAGCGGGCCGTCTGAAATTGTCCACTCCTTCAGGTTCACGATCCCACGATGCACCAGGAACGCTGTGTGGATCAGCTCAGTGATTTCCGCCAGGTTCCTCTGGCTACAAGAAACAAATGGCAAAAGAAGAAGAAATGAGTTATTTTAGAAGACATTTTTCAGCCTTAAACAGATAAAAAACAGAGAAATATGCAGTTTGACATCTCAGTCAGAGCATCACAACATAAACCTTCAATAAAACTGAAAATTATTTGCTTTTCTTTGCATTTCTGGGTATGAAAACCTAAACATTTGCCTTTTTGGGGGGAATAAATACCGGTAAGCTTTAAAAACACAATCCGAATCCTCGGGGGCATAAAAGCAACACAAATGTTGTGCGTCTTGCCACACAACATGTCAGAGGTCGCGTTAAAAAGAAATTAAACTGATCATTAGCAGATAACATCCACTCTTGATTGTGATGTGTGGAAAAAGACATAACAGAAGTATTTGAATGGATTCTTTCAGAGCGGCCTAAAGGGAGGATATAATCAAATGTTGATTCAGTCATTGGTGGGGGATAATTAGGCCTCTCTCCATATGGAAGGAGCTTGCCACGCCGCGACAGGAGGAATCCATCCAGACAGGGTCGGCTGCGCTGATGGCCACTTACGACCTTCTTTCAGTCGCCGTGAGAAACCTGATGAGCCGCTCGTCCGCCTCCAGCTCCTTCCTGTACACACACTCACACACTCGCAGCCAGGTAATTGCCATTCTCCGCGTCGGCGAGGTAAAGATGTGATTAAAACTCAATAATGTCATCTATTTCGCCTCTCAATCACACCCATTGTCTGGTCGGTTTCGCTGCTCGGTGACGCGCAGCAACAACACCGTTGCCCCGAATGAGAGTTAATAAGTTCAGGGCTCAAATAAGAGCAAATTAGCAGATTGACAGCTGCGTGTCCTCGAGACGCCTCGGAGAGATAGCTACGCTTCAAGAGGGGAATGAATTGTTACAACCCGAGGAACAAAACGTCGTGATTTTGGGTCACGGAAGTTTAAAACTCTTAATTCCAAGTCGGCACACGATAAGACGCCATATCTACTCCTGCTACCTATAAAAACTCAAATGTTACGATTCATCTGCGCAGAAAAACACGGTTGTCCAAAGTCAAACATGTTCACCGTGCAAACCAAATGAACTCAAACTACAGCAGTCAGGTTTACGTCGTTCAGTTCAGTCTGTACTGATCAGGGTTAAAAATATATCCAATTAAACTTTAATAATAAACCTCTTATATAGTAAAATATAGTAAAAGTACAACAAAGTTTAGTCAGGTCATCTGGATGGTTTCTTTGATTGTTGAGACGTTTCGTCCTTCATCCAAAGGACTTCATCGGTCCAAGGAGCGACAACAAACAGTCCCACAAGCAGCACACTCACATAGTGGACCAACCAATTTGCTGATGATAAGATGGTTTCTGGGGCCCGCCCTCTCCCCCTGTCTACTCCTCTGAGACAGCCATAGCCAAAGTGGTTCAAAACATCAAAGTTCATGCTCAATAATCCAGGTTAAAAAAAAAAATCCAACAAAGTTCAGTCCGATCATCTGGATGATTTCTTTTGTTGTGGAGACATTTTGTCCTTCATCCTGATGAAGTCCTTTGGATGAAGGAAGAAACGTCTTAACAACAAAATAAACCATCCAGATGATCTGACTGAACTTTGTTGGATTTTTTAAATCTGGATTATTGAGCAAGAACTTTTATTAGTAGTTCTGTTGATTAACTACATTCTACACAAAGTTAAAAAACATATATTTTGAGAAGTATAAGTATAACGAGGTAAGAAATTGAAAAGGAAGAATTATTTTAATGAAATAAGTTTCTATGCACTGATTTTTAAACATTTTTTCCCAGTCTAAAACCTCAGGTTTGACAAAGAAGCTCATTAATGGCTTTTAATTCTGCTGTGTGGCTTCTGTAATATAAAGAACAGACCAAATAAACAAGTTACTATTTCAACTTTGTGAGATAATAAGCACTACTGACTTTAAAACACTGACAAACAGGAACATGTTTGCTACAAAATATAATTTCATAAAATGTTATAGAGTATCAGCTATTTTTTTAAAATATAAATATGACACTTTAGTCATCTCACAGCATAAATATCATCCTGAAGCCATGTTGTTCAGGTTGTCGGAGTTTAATCAACACTTTGCGAGGCTCTTATTTTGTCAGAAATCGAGAGAAATTTGGATAAAAGCTTCCATCAGCAACAAACACAATACAAATCCTTAAACCCTGCAATCCTGATCAGAAGCTGTGGAGCTTGGGGAGGAAAAAGGGGGACAAGGGGGCCGGTGTATAAATAGCTTTGGTTCCCAGTTGCATAGCAACCAATGCCATCTTGCTGAGGTGTAACGCCCCTTCACCACGCCCCTTGTCCTGACTGCTCTGTTCCATTTTCCTCCCTCCACAGTCTGCCTCGCCATCAAACCCAGACGTACAAACGCGTGCTCGGTTTAAAGAGGCGGCCTGTCCAGCTGACGGTTCTCGCTAAACAAGAAATTAAAAGGTGTGGCGGCTGCAAGTTGGACAATCTGCAAGTGCGGCTGCGTTTCCATCCGTCTATCTATCATGGTGGTGATTTGGTGAATCATCAGTGTCAGGCAGCAGAGTGGGAAATGTTTTACAAATGCTCCCTGTCAGAAGGGAGGAGACCATCCCCCGGAGGTTTCAATCACACACCCCAAAAAATAAAAAAATAAACGCCCCACCCCGACTCCCTCCATCTCGCCATCATCCAAGGCGCTAATGAGCCCAGGAGAGGTGGAGGCAGAGAAGGAGCAAAATAGTGCAAATGAGGTGATCAAGTCAAAACGTGTGTGTGTGTGTGTGTGTGTGTTTGGATTTAGATCATCCGTCTCATGAATGAGGGAATGTTAGATCCAGTGATGTTTGGAGCAGAAACATCACCTGACAGAACCAGGTTTGAGCCCGGTTTGTCCTCCTAATATTTTGGATGGTTCTGCACACGATTGGACCGGCTCGCAGGAAAGCAAAGAAGCCTTTCAGGCAGCCAGAGCTCAGCCATGCCAAACGCAGCAGTCGTTTCTGGAAAACCACTTGGCACACACTCACATCCCTGTTCTGAGCTGGTGGCTGACGTGTGAAGAGGCCCGATTGGACCTCCAGGAGTTATCTAAAGTGTCTCATAGAGATTACATTACTTTAAATAAGTAGAATAAATGATGTTGTGGATGTTGCGTTCATTTATGCATCACGATTTTGCTCGAAGGCAAGCAAAAACATTTGGGTCGGCTTTCAGCTCGTTCAGTTTCACACTCCAGTCCAACAGGAGGCGACACTTTGCTGGTTTGTCAACTGTCTGGTCACAAAATAAATAAATCTGAGACACGTCCTGCCAGGAATTTAACACAGTGTGTTATTGTAGTTCCTAAGCAATTGGTTTTGACAAATGTGCATAACTAACAACATAAAATACATGTACATAAATTTATTTTCCTG
Organism: Hypsolebias antenori; assembly: GCA_031762315.1. Taxonomy (NCBI): domain Eukaryota; kingdom Metazoa; phylum Chordata; class Actinopteri; order Cyprinodontiformes; family Rivulidae; genus Hypsolebias; species Hypsolebias antenori. The sequence continues at coordinate 17,764,836 of JARVGS010000789.1, read as the reverse complement.
CAAAAATGCAGTGTGAATGCTTATTGCAGAAGAAATTGCTGAAAACCAGCTGAAATTAGCTTAAAAAACATGCTGAAATGTAGCTGAAATGAAAGAGCAAGCCTAAATTAGCAGAAGAAAGCAAAACACAGTTGTTGAATTAGGTTTAAATAAGCAGAAATAAGCACAAAAATTAGGAAATCTGCTAAAAAAGGCAGAAAGAAGCTTAACCTAAGAGAAGGAAGTGGAAAGAAAATGAATTTAAAAATAGTGGAATTAGCTGAAAAAGCTACTATTTGCATAAAACAGCTAAACAGTACCTGAAAAATGTTAAAAAAAGAGCATAACAAGCTGACATTAGCAGTAAGATATTAACTGGGCTGAAAGTATCAGAAATCACCAATAAAAACTTGAGTTTATCTGAAAACAGCTGAAATTAGGAGCTAAAATATTTCTAAAACGGTAGCTAAAAAGGTAGAACTAGCTTAAATTAGCAGAAGAAAGCAGAAAGAACATGTTTGCCCCATGTTTGTTTAAAGAAGCAGAAATGAGCACAAAAAGTAGAAATTATCTGAAAAATGGTGAAATTAGCAAAAAAAAAAAAAAACTGCTGAAAAGTAGCTAAAAAGCAGAAGAAAGTGGAGAGGAGAGAGCACATTTTTGCTAAATTAGGCTGAAAACGTTGAAATGAGTGCAAAAAAAGTGGAATTAGCTGAAAAAGCTTAAATTTGCACAAAACAGCTAAATGGTAGCTGAAATAGTAGAAAAGTCAAAACTTACAGAAATGAGCTGAAATGAGCACAACAAGCTAAAATTAGCAGAAAGAAGTTAGAAGAAGCACAAAAATTAGTTTGAAAGGAGTACAAAACAGCTCGATAAACAGCTGAAAGTAGTTGAAAGTAGCCAAAAAAAGTTTTCACTGGCACTACGAAGCTGAACCAGAACAAAATGTGAAAGGACCAGTAAAAGACTGTAAACACATCTAAAGATTTGAAGGATGTAAACTGAGCACAATTCATTTTCTATGAGAGAAAAAAAAAAAAAAACGGCAGAAAAGGCTAAATATTTCAAAAAGCTAAAGTTGCTCCAACAGCAAAAGTCATAGGAGGATTGTCCTGAAAAAGCTAAACATTTTGATGTATGATTTGTTGAAACAGCCACAAAACGGCGGGAGGAGAATAGCGCCAAAAAAAGTACAGAAGAAAAATGGATCACAATTGTGTGAATGCTTCATAAACATTCACACCATTACTGTAAAGTAAAAACAAGTGTTAACATCATTCTTCTGCTCGCCGTCACGCTCGTCATTTTCTTTATCTTTAGTTTTTAGCACCAACTTTTGAATTCCAACGCCAAATTTGAAGAAATGCAAAAAATCAACTTGATAAGCAATGACCGTTTCAAGAATAAAAGCTAACGTTCGGTGCAGCAGATAGGTGGTTTACCTGGGGTAGATGCCGCTGACCATGTCCTGAGCCGGCAGATCAGAGGCGGCGCTGCTCGGTCCGGCAGTTTTTGACAGGAGCAGGACGATCAGCCCTCTCATATGAAGATTGTTCTTACTGTCGAAGACAAAGCCTCTGCAACAAAACAACATCAGAACATTATAGTTTAATTCAACATTTATTATAAACCTGCTGACTCAGGCGTCTAGAGATGGTAAAGTGGGTTTAACTATATAAAATACATTACATTTCTGGAAATGTGGAGTTTCACTGTGGGGTCTGGAAGGTCTTTTACAATGAACCTTTAATAAATAATTCTTATTAGACTTCATTTCTTCATTCACTTGTGTGAAACTACAAGATATTCAAGGATTTAATGTTCTTTATTGTCATTTGCATAACATGTGGTACATGAGGTGGAACGAAATTGTGTAAATGGTCCCAGTTACATTCAACAAAAGTATAAAATGTACAAACCGGATTCCAAAAAAGTTGGGACAAGTAGCAATAAGCGGCTGGAAAAAGGAAATTGAGCATATAACGAACAGCTGGAAGACCAATTAACACTAATTAGGTCAATTGACAACATG
>JARVGS010000789.1:17739155-17751262 GCA_031762315.1 Hypsolebias antenori | reverse complement strand
TACCCCCCCCCCCCCACCCCCCACCCCGGCTGTAACTTCACACTTTTGGGCGAAGTTAGCTGAGCAGCAGTTTTTGAGAATGAAAGGAAAGGGAGAACTGAAACCCGACTCCACGGGGGTCTGCCTGTCTGCTATTGTGGATATTTTTATCCGTTGTGCGTCTGAGGCCGAGACACGGAGGGAAATACGAACCAGCCAACCTGAGCTGACAGTGAGGAGTCAGTCTGTCAAGAGGTCTGCTGCAGCCCCACTCCTCTCCCCTCGCTGCCACAACACCCAAATGGATTGTCATATCAGATTTAGGCGTATAGGTTATTACACCCTTGGGTTCCTCTTTCCATACTCATCTGCACGACAGGACCCATTTGAGGACTCTGCCTTCCAGTTCTCTCATTCTGGTTCTCAGACTTTGCGATTTAAAAAATATAAAACATAACATTTACACAACTGTGGAGAATTCTGTAGATATTTAGAATCGGAAACCAATTTAAGATACAAGAACAACATGAGTTTGAAACCTTTGTCTCTTAAATTGAACCTAAAACTTCATATTGTCTCTTTAGGAACTTTAGAATGAAACCACTGATCTACATGGACCAGTAATATTCTTGAATGTTAATCAAGTTTTGTTAAACAATCAGTTCTGATTGGTTCTGGTTAGGAGCTGGTTCCAGTCGAGTCTTTCACAGCAGAGGCTGAATTCTGACCCCTTCATTGAATTGGACTAAAGAAGAAACTACAAAGACGTGCATCAGTACTTTTCAGATAACTTATTATTTTGAGTTAAACCATTGTTAAAAATTATTATACAAAAAAAAAACAAAACAAAAAAAAAAAACAAAGAAAAAAAAACCACCTAGGATTATTAATTTCTTGATTGTTTCAGATAATTTAGAGCACCAATTTAAATTAAACTTAGAGCTAAACATAAACATGTAGGCTGGAGAAACATTGTGTGACATTATTTTCACATCATTTTCTCTCAAGAGGCCAAACATTTTCCCTTTTCTTTTTTTAACATCTTTTATGGTTTTAATTATTAGATCAGCTGTCTTTCTGAAGGTTATTTGAACTAAATTGGCTCTCCATTACCAACAGTCTGCCACAAAGATATAATTTGTCCCATTGCTTAAATAAAAAATGCCAAATATATCAGTTTAACAGACAAGAAATAAGGATTCACAAAGTGATTCTCTGAGAGTTTTAGCAGAAAATATGAAATGATGATGCATCTCTCAGGTTTTGCTTCTTTCTAGTTGCCAAAACTGGACATAAATTGAGTGAAAGCACAGTCAAAATTTAAAGGAATGATGACCTGCAGAAATGCAGATGAATTAAGAAATATAATAAAATCTGGCTTCTATGAAGGAAAATGTGAAAAGATAGTGTTTGATAAAAACTTCATACAGTGCTGCATAGAAATAAAGACTTAGATACCATCCACGCTGCAGTCATTTAAAGTGGCCTCATAACCTGGTTAACCTGTAAAAGTAGGTATATTCCTCCTTTTTCAATCCCTTCAGCTTGTTTAATTTACACAACTACAATTTAAGCATTTACCTAAAATACTAGCTTCATAATCAAACCAACTGACAAGTGCATTAAGAATTTATTAAAATCGAAACAGAAACTTAAAGACAACCAATGGTGATGCGTCACTGGACAGTCTCACTCACTTACAGCTGCTACCAGACACTGTCCACAGGGAGACATGACCTTACTAAAATGTCTTTAAAAGAAACAACGTTAGGATCTAAATTCTTCTGATATTGTAATATTCTGGCCAAGAAAAAATCTTTCAAATCCTTAAATCCCTTTGCTGACTTTGGCAATCGGTTCAATCATCCTGAACACACAAATCAAGAGACTGAGACCAGAGTTGCATAGAAACCATGACGTTAAAACTGCAGCAGCTGATATTTGCTGAGAGAAAACAAATAAGTATTGATTGTGTTGAACTGTTGTTTAGCCTGATGGGAGACACAGAGTTGAAAGAGGATCCTATCCATAAATCTGCAGGACGGGTCAAGCTCTGCTGTAATACTGACCTATATGACACAACAAATGCAAACACACAATAAGAGCAGCTGCGTCACAAAGCAGCCTTTTGCTTAAACCACAGGTAAGATAACACAGAACGTTATATCCCAGACTATTGCTTTGGTATTTTGGTGAGTTTAATTAAACACATTGAAGAAATGTTTTAGCAGCAGTTGTCTGCTTTGTGTAGACACAACATTGGTTCATCCACTTTGTTGCCTTTTTGTGTTTAAATGATTCATAACTCAGATTAAGTCAAGAAAAGACCTGTGAGTGAAAAAGTTGGCCATGCCAAATAAATAAATAAATAAAAGAAGCTATGCTTTAAATGTGTGGTTATATTCATTTTTTTAAGCTTTGATGATAAATAGAAAAGTTTGACTCAGTTATTGTGTTTGTTCTAAAAAGAAAAGAAAAAAAAGAGTAATGAGACGTTATTTATCCTCAGAGTTACCTGGCAGTGTTGAGTAAAGGATGCTGGGTGCCCACCAGCTTCCTGACGTGCATGGCCACGTTACTGAGCTCGTCACTGAGCAGGCACCGCAGACTCATGAAGGAGGTCGGGTAACCCACGATCTTCTCCGCATCCGACACCACTTTGCTCCAGCTGGGAGATCCGGAGCTGGAGAACAAACTCAGACTCCTCTGTCCTCGGGTTATGGACGCAGACAGACGGGACAGTCGCGAACACGAAGCTGGAAACATTTTTTTCTTCTTCTCAACTTTAATCTATTCCAAATACGTCGACGGGACTTAGCAGCATAATTAAAAACGAGTTAACACATTCCGCTTGCAGATACACAAAAATAAACCCGCATTACTTAAAACGTACATTACACTCGAACGATTTCAAGAGCGTACACTTGTTTCACCGAAGCGACAGGGCGCCGCCATCTTTGAAAACGTAACACTCTACGTCAGACTTTCACTTCCGGCGGAAGACCGACTTTTTTTTTTTTAATTATTATCAACAACATCAAAAAAAGGTAAGACCGACTTTTAAATTATCCTTTTAAAAACATATTTTTGTAACAGTATCAAACTGTTAGTTTATGACCAATGATCGTTTGGAAATTTAATTAAAAAATTGGATAAAACAAAAGTTTAATTTTAGCTAAATTAAGTTTAATTTAAAAGCTAGCTAGCTAGTTTAAAATTAAACTTGTCAACTTAAGTCAAACTTTAGCTAGCTTGCTACAGACTAGACTAAAACTGAAATTAAAAGGATAATAAATAAGAAATACTAAATGTATATAACAATTTGTGACCATGATGAAAAATATACTGCTTATCTGTGATTTGTCTTCAACAAACTACCATAAATTAGTGTATTTAACATATTAATGACAAGGAATTATCAAGTAAAATCAAGTAAAAATAAAAAAATAAAAAGTTTTTGAAAAGTTTATTACTTTACTTGAAATACTGAAAAGTTTATTACTTGAATTATTAGATTATGAAAATAAATTGTTAAAGAATTAAATGAAAAAAATGGACACAGACAAACTGAGTCATCATTATGGCAGATGAAGTAGAAGAAGTAAGAAAGAAGTTTTATTGTTACACTGTTATTGTATGCTTTATTATCAATCATTACACTTGTCAAATGTGATGACTTATTTATTATTATTATTATTATTATTTATTTATTTTTTGAAAATTACACTACTGGTAAACTATTTTGTGTGTGAGATGCAAAAACCATGACAGTTTACCATTTGTTATATTACAGTATTTTGCAAAGGCAATGCAATTTCTTCTGTTTGAACAAGGAATTACACAACCTGTTGCATCACCCTTTAAATAAACAAACTGCACATTTAGATTCATGCCTATTTATGTAAATTTGACCCCTTGCTGATTCGTTTTTTTTTTCCCCTCCAAATAACAGACGAAAGCAAGACATTCTTGTTTGTCAAAACAGTTAAAAACGCTGGTTCATTAAGTTTGCACATGTGTATTGTAGTTCAAAAACATAAATATTGTGTACAAAAGTGCACTTGTGTGCAGTTGAATGAATCATTGCACTTTACAGCTGAAGATGCTGCGGCTGCAGGAACAGAATGAAGAAAGGATCTTGTGTTTCAGGTGTGCTGCAGCACATCTCAGCCTGACCCTGCAGCACGGTTCACAGCTCCTGCTCCTGCAGATCCTTCCAGCTCAAATGGGTGTCACTTTGCCTTGAGCAGCCTCGCCCCGGCACACTCAGAGGCTTCCCTCATTGTAATTCAGAAAAATGTTTAAAGCCAGAAAAGTCACTCACAGAAAAAAATAATAAAAGGCTCTGGTTTTGTTCATTGTGACTATAACACAAATTTGAACATATGGATATCAGCGGAGAACATAAACGCACAACACCCTTTAAGTACTATAATCCAGTTTATTCCTTGTGGAATGGTGTACACATTGTTTAAAGTTTTTTTTTATGTGCTTCATGAAAAAAGCTCCATCTCTTCTGTTGAGCCTGCAGGGATTATTCAGCATCCTTTGATTTATAGAGCTCGGTGTTCTGGCTGTAAAGTATAAAACTGATGCCATTCTGTTTGAAAAAAAAAAGTAATTTGCTTTTTGTTTGTCTAATCTCAGTGTTGGTTCTAGGGGGTGGCATGGAGTGGCAGCTGCCATCTGTAAAACTATTTTGCCACCTCATTGCCACCTTATTTAAAGGCTGCTTATACAGTATATTTTTGTACATTTTGTACAATGCTGAAAGCCATTAACAACTGTCCAGTACTGCTGATGCTTTTATGTTAAATTTCAGACAAAATGACCAAAAAAAAAAAAAGTAGCCTAAATCTAAAAATCATTTATTACTTGAAACAATATTGACCGATCAGTCGTCAAAATTTTAATTCCAAACTCCTGTAATAATTAGTTTAACTGTTCGGTGTCTGTTGTGTTTTGTGTTGTTTTAAGTTATATTTTTCGTTGTTGCTGTTTTTCCGTCTCTTCTGTTTTAAGTTCACCCTTCCTCTGTGTTTTTCTCAGAGACAGTTTCTGCTCCTGCCATGCCACACCTGTTCCCCGTTCCTGTTACTCTCAGCTGCAGCCACTTGTCTCCTCAGTCTCAGCCTTTGTTTGTCCTCAGTTCCTGCTCCATCTTCACACAGCTGTATGTCACTGGTGTAACAGCTCAGTCATCCAGGATGTGGTAATTCCCAAGAACCTGGATGTCTGTTCCATAGCTGAATAAATTTTGCTTCCCACCCAGCAGGCTTCCTCAATTCAAATCAAATTATCCTGATTCTGAACTGATAAAGCCTCCCGGGTGAAAATCAAAAAGTCTTAGCTAAGTGCATTTTTTTTTTTTTTACCTTTTTTTTTTAATTATTCATGCCATGTCCATTTCTTCTCTGTCTCGAGTTGCTTTTGTTTTGTACGTGTACATTTTTACGTTTCCCTTCAAGCTCTTTGTACTGTGTTTCTGGGCTCGTTCTCTACAAGTGTCATTTTATGTAAATTGTGTAGCCTAACAGAGAGGAATAACCTGAAAGTGCCCAAACATTTCCAGCTGATAAACTCTGAGACCTCATGCCCCGTCCGTGTTGCGCCTGAACTGCACTTGGGTTAAAGGTGAGCTTGCCCTGCAGCAGCAGCAGCAGCAGCAGCAGCAGCAACTCCTGTTGAAGCACCTGTTTGCTGCACCGTCAGTGTGAGGCGGAGTGATGCTCTCCATGGGGAGCCGAGAAGAAGTCCTCTGATCACCAACGCGTCATATAATGTTTCAGCGCACGCTCCTCCTCCTGTCTCGTTTTCTCCCCTCGCTCAACCTCTGCTCACCACTGGCGCGCGGACCGTGGAGGGTACGGGCAGAAGATGGCTGACTCGGCCGGGCACCGCGAGCCCTCGGCGGCATCACCGGCGTCCCACGGGCCGCTGAAGAGCTCCGAGACCCCCGCCGTGTGGCGGCTGTAAACAGCTGCCTCTCTCTCTTTCCCTCACACGCACGCACACGCGCGCGCACACCTCCCCTCCTCACCGCAAATATTGACAGAAGTATCGCCGAGAAAATATGGCAGAGACGGAAAAAGAGGGCAGACCTCCCGAAAATAAGAGAAGCCGCAAACCTGCTCACCCAGTGAAACGGGAAATAAACGAAGAGATGAAGGTAAAGAGTGTGTCCAGAGTCACTGCCATAGTGTGTGCATGTGCGTGTGTTCCGCCACAGGGCATTTAGGATAAGTGCGTTTGGCTGCGTAATGACCAAACTTTGGTTTGATTTGGAGCGCACGGCGCTGAAAACGTCTCCGCAGCGCACAATGGATGGCTTCTCCTCTGATGGGACGTTAAAGGAGCCTCCTTGCGTGTTCTGATCCACTGTGAGCCTTGCCTTTCGTGGCTGAGTTCATGGAAAATCCGGTGCGTCAGTGAAGGCGTCAACAGAGCCTCTACTATTAGCTACTATTAATACGAGTTCCGCCACGGAGCCGAGGGAGCGCGTAATGAGCAAATCAATGGGGGACACTCGTCTGTTCCTGATGCCTTTCTGGGTGTGTGTGTGTGTGTGTGTGTGTGTGTTTCTCTTTATGTGTGTGTGTTGACCAGCTGCCCAGAGGCGGGTGATCCAGATGTGCGCCTGGCTGATGTGGGCTTTTTTTATTATTATTTATTTTACGCAGCACATCGTGTTCGTTTCCTCCCCGCACCTTGCTCCTCGTGGTGTTTTATTTCATTTCTTGTATCAATGTGAGCTCCTCTCTGCTCATTGTGGAGAATGGACGTGTGAAGTGTGTGTGCGCGCGCGCAAGTGTGTGTGTGAGGCAGCCCGCTTTGTCTGCATCCCCTCATTGTTTGTACACATTCGGCTGGAGACGCAGCTGCGGCCGGTGTTTCTACTGTAAGCTGATGGATGTGCAACGAAAAGAACTGCAGGATGTTTTATTTTTTATTTTTATTTTTTTAGGCTGGCTGCAGGAAAACCTCTGGAATTAAACCTTTTGTCCTGATCGTTTCCAGAGAGCATGCTTGTTTTCTGCACATACTCTTTAAAAGAAGGAGGCTTTGTTTGTGATTTTCAGCCTCCAGTTCATGTCATTGTCCAGATGTGCAAAATCTAACCAGTGTTGATGAAAGTGAAAGCATTTGGCTCCATTTTTCTCACTGGAAGACATTTCTCTGGTTTTCTGGTCCTGATGGGAGCTGATGGGAGGTGGGGACCTGGAGGGGAGGGTCTCTTTATGAATACATTTTTTTAAAATGGGAAATAAATTCAGCTTTTTGGTTCAGGGAGGGGGTGACATCCCATGCCCAGAATTGATTCTTCTCTCTTTCTTACAGAAAACATCTATTTTTCCAACATATAAAAAAAAAAAAAAACCACCATAATAATTCATCACAGTATAATTGCACGATGCCAGTCATCAATCAGACAGGATGTTTTTTATCTGCAGGTCAGATTTTCTTCCTGTTTGATGGTAGATTTTATGACATTCACCAAATTGACATCTTTTATAACATGTTTGGAAGCGTTGACATGTCATTTAAACGTCTCATTTGATGGAAGCTGGGTAATTTATCATCAGGTCTGTCTAGATTTTTTAGAGGTTCTTGTGCAATTTAGTGTGTGGTATTTTTTACTTTTTTCTTTAAGACTGACTTCCTGACTGCCAGTGTTACATTAAGTCATCTGTTTCAGGTCAGATATCGTTCATTTGTAGACCCCCATTTGGACAGATTCCTCATATTTTTTGAAGAACGTGGTGCTAAAATCCTGTTTGTCTAACAGTATTTGTTATTTTTCATACATGCAGCCAAATAAACTGGAACAATTAGGCTGTCTAGAGCCTAAAGGTCCAATTTAAAATCAGTTTTTGTTCTGAGTCAACATCACTGAAAAAAGTTTGAATTTGTTGGGATTGTTGCATGTTTAACTGCCTGAGGGAGGGTCTTGTTGTCCTCTGTGGAAAAAAAGTGAAACTTGACAGAGAGGAAGAAAAAGAAAGGAAAGGAAAGAAAGTAAATACTTTTAACTTGAGTTTAAAACCAGTCAGCAATGGTGCTGAGTGGACCAGCAGTCCTGGATCAGGACTAAAGTTTGATCAATTAATTGGCAGATCAGTTTAATCAGCCAATATAAAAACTGTCAATCAGCTGCCTGCAACCATTATTGTAATCTACAGTTTAGTTTATTTAATCACTAATACTCTTATATGCTATAGTTCCTCTGAGGTTGTTAAATATATGTTTATACAATACATTAGGCAATTATTGTTATAATTTGTTAAATGAAAAAGACATATTGACCAAAACCTTTAAAAATCAGCTTCAACCATAAAATAAATCATGAGGGTCAACCTCCAGTCAGGACTATTGTTGTTCTCAGTGCCAACAATTTAGTTTAACTGTTAATGGGAGCGTCTTCGCCACAGCCTGAAAATAGGAGCTGAAACTCAGGGGAACAGAGGTCACAGAGCTGCCAGGACCAATACTGGTCACGGAGGAGGGATCAATGATTCATGTGTGCCGATCTATAACCAGTTGTCTGCTTCTTCCTTTGAGTTTTAATATCTGATCGCTTCAAATGTCAAAGCTCTTTTGAAAATAAGCATACCATAGAATTGAGTGAAAAATCAGCCGAGCTCTAAGGAAAAGTGTACAAAGACCTTCAGAACGCCTGGAGAATTTGACCAAGACCCCTTAAGAGAGATATTACACGTAAAAATGTGGCTGAAGAAATTATGGTTGAATAGGACAAACAGTACAGATTTGTGCTCTTGATGCAAGAGGAAGTTGTGGCTGCAGTTCAGGTGTCAAAACACTTTTTTAAAAGGCTAAACTGGTTGGATTGCAGCTCTGATTCTGACTTCACTACGTAACCTAATAATACCTGCTGCTTGTCTTGATCAGGAAACGATGAAGATGAGACAGAGTCAAAAACTCCATTTACAGGAGCCGAATAATCTGAAAAGAGCTGGTGATCCCATCACCATCCCAAGGCTGCTTTGGGTTCTTATCTTATTTTAGTATACTGTAAATCATCGATATTTTACTATAGAACCAAGAACGGACCACCAGTTTTAGACCAAAATAAGACACAAAGACACACACCGATGCACAAAGTGCCCTTGTGAGGAGATCCACTGACAAACCAAACAGTCTGACACTGTTTCTTAATGTGGTAAAATAAGCCGTCGGTGAGTAATCCAGGAGCAGGAGGAGTGGGCCTAAAAACAAGGAGAGAAAGGAATGTGTACAGGGCTCGTCTGGCTAAAGCTGTAAAAACTGAAACACGAGCACCTCCGCCGGCTCAAATATCAAGGGAGAGTGGAGGGGAATGAAAGCAGAGGAGACGGAGAGGCAGTAGGGGAGTGGAAAACCAGAGGAAGCAGAGGGAACGTTGGCGTGTAGCCGTATAGGTTAGGGAATTTTATTGCAGCGTTGGGTGACCTGCTCTGGTTTCCAGCCACAGAGTATAGGTTTCCCACCACCATCATCGTCATCATCACCGCCAAGCCTTCCGACTGTGTTTGGACCTCGCTGGAGGGAAACAAGAAGAAAGCAGAACCTCATTCTAACATAAGGCAAAAAAAGAATATTTTAGCTCCAACAAGAACATTTATTGGGAAATGTGACATGAGCAACAGAAGGCAGAAGGGTGACTGAATGTTTCTCCCTTTTTCTCAAAGACAAGACTACAGGTCTTAAACATCTTCTTTTCGTCTAAAATCCTAAAATCTACACCACAATACGCTGTCTCGTTCAGGTGCGATGTCTGAAAATGGGCTATAAAGCAGCCCAAGTCCAAAGAAAACTGTAGAACTTTCAGGAACCCAGAACATTTCTTTCAGCTTTTGCTCTTGAAGCCTCACGGTATATAGAACTGATGGTCTCAATTAGTTTGGTTTAAAGCAGATAATTTTTTTTATAAACCTTCAGAGGAACATATAGACGTTTGTAGCTGCCTCAGTGCCTCTTCATCTCCAGCCAAAGTTGGTGCCACAGCTTTGATGAGCTGCCAGTGAGGATTAGATGGCGCTCTTAATAACACTCGTACTTTGTGGAAGTAGTGGGGTGACATGGAGGACAGGATGGTAGGAAGGAAGGAAGGGAAGACAGAGATGCTGCTTACTCTACAACTTAGATCTGCTTTCCTCAGGAGCTCATTCAGGCCGACGTTCTGCTCCAGCTCCTTTCGTCAAAAGGAGGATTTTCTCCTGAAAATAGCTGAAAGATAAAATTGTCAAAAGATTGGTGAAAGATAAGTGTCTAAAGGATAGCTGAAAGTTAAAAGTACATAAAAGCAATTAAGATGAAAGCTAAAAGTGTCAAAAGGATAGCTGAAATCTAAAAGTACTAAAAAGTAAGCTGAAGCTAAAAGTGATAAAAGAATAGATAAAAGCTGCAATTAGTTAAAAGTTAGCTGAAAGCTAAAAGTATTAAAAAGCGAGCTGAAAGCTAAAATAATAGATAAACGCTACAAGTAGTCAAAAGCAAGCTGAAAGCTAAAAGTGATAAAAGGCTAACTAAAAGCTACAGGTACAAAAAATCAAACTGAAAGCTAAATGTGACAAAAGGCTAGCTTAAAGCTAAAAGTATTAAAAAGCCAGCTGAAAACAGAAAGTAATTAATAAAAGCTACAAGTAGTGAAAAGCTGGCTGAAAGTCAAAGGTAACCAGCTATCTGAAAGCTAAAAATGTCAAAAGGATAGCTGAAAGCCAAAAGTACTAAAAAGCAAGCTGAAAGCTAAACTTGTCAAAAGGATAGCTGAAAGCTAAAAGTACTAAAAAGCAAGCTGAAAGCCAAAAGTGTCAAAAGGATAGTTGAAAGCTAAAATGACTAAAAGCAAGGTAAAAGCTAAAAGAATAGATAAAAGCTACAAGTAGTCAAAAGCAAACTGAAAGCTAAAAGTGATAAAAGGCTAGCTGAGAGCTACAGGTACTAAAAAGCAAGCTGAAAGCTAAAAGTGACAAAAGGCTAGCTCAAAGATTAAAGTATTAAAAGGCCAGCTGAAAACAGAAAGTAATTAAATAATAGGTAAAATCTACAAGTAGTGAAGAGCTAGATGAAAGACATAACCATCTGAAAACTAAAAGTAGTAAAAGACTAGATGAAAGTCAAAAGTATTGAAAGGGAAGCTGAAAAGCTCACATACTAACGAGGCTAGCTGAAAGCTAAAAGTATCAAAACGCTAAAAAGCTCAATATATAAAAAAAAAGCCAATTTGATGAAGCAGATTTCCAGTCAACAGCCATTCAGACATGCATTTAGCTATTTAATTAGCGGTATTGTCATATTTTTTATTATTATCGTTACAAATTAACCCAAATGCTGATATCCATCTAGACAACTGGCAGAGTAGATCGGAGCTCTGGCAGAAAGTTTTATGCCAACTAAGAGATCACAGTATAATTAGTTTGGATACTGACATCAAATATTTGTACTGTATATGTAAACCAGCTACAGTGATACCTCTTAAAAACATCCATGTAAAAATGAATTTACAGGATAAAGCCTTTTGCTTATTTGCATGTTGACATGAACACAGTCTCCATGAGTGACAACAGTGTTATATTTGTAACTTCAGCTTGTGGAGTTAAATCTGACTCCCAGGAAGCTTCAGGCACAAAGAGCTCTGCTGTCACTCAGCACCGTAGGAGCAGGAGCGTTCGTTACATCTGCAAACATCTGCTGTTCTCGCTAACAGCTTTCACTGCTTCAGCTACCGTTTCTACGACTGATCTGGATTAGATTAAATTAACTGTAAACAGTCAGTTCAAACCTTGCTGTTAATCACAGCAAACTCCAACCATGAAGTCATGAAAACTCCAACGTTTTAGCCTGAAAAGAGCTGAAACTTTTCTGCAGATAAAACATGACGACGCGCACCGTTATTTCATTCACTTATCGTCCTGCCACAGTGGTGTTTCATAACAGAGTGATCAATAACTACTGTCAGTCCTCATTAATAAAACCTTCACAGCAATTAGAGATTTTTTTTTACTTCTGCATGAAAGTATCTTACAATTCCATACCATACCATACCATACCAGCCTGTACCATACCATACCATACCATACCATACCATACCATACCATACCATACCATACCATACCATACCATACCATACC
>JARVGS010000789.1:17713902-17728626 GCA_031762315.1 Hypsolebias antenori | reverse complement strand
CGCATATAAACTACTACTTACTACTTGTTCTACTATTCCTACTTCATGGTTTTTCACTTATAGCGGGTCTTCAGGGTACGGATCCCCCACGATAAACGGGGGACTACAGTACTGTAATGTAATATTTTAATTCCACAGCAGAGAAAGCTATGTAGTCTCTTTAAGTAGGTCTAGTGGGAGAAAAATCTGTATTTGTATCAGTTATTGGCCAAATAAGTTTTAACATATTGGCATATTGGATATCGGCCAAAAATCCAATATTGTACATCCCTAGTCATAAATGGGCTAAATATTGACTTATAGATGAGCACATTTGATTTAAGTGTACAGTATAACACCTTTATTGCTAAACATTTCCTGCTTGAGTTTTTATCATTTAAGTACCGGTAACTAAAACAGCATGTTTGTACAAAAACAGCCACCGTCATCTCACGCTTAGCTCATGCAAATGTTATTTGCAGTCAGTATCTTGCATCCCTCAGCAGAATGCACATGTTCGAACATCACAAAAAGAAAAAGGCCTCGTCTGCCTCCATGGCTCAGATTCCATATTTTGTCTGGCTCTCTCACATTTATGCAGCCCATTTGTGTAATCGATACCCGTATGTTTCTTTTCGCGCACCCACAAGGTTGGACACGACAACACAGCCTGTGGGCTTCCCCCCCTCCCCCCCACAGCTGAAAAATAAAAAGTATCTCATGTCTGTTGAGGAGGAGAGATGTGGGGAAGAGATGGGGTTAGGGGGTTTGTGTTGCATGAAAATACCCTCAGCTGCTTCATTCATGAAACCCAACCTCCGTCTTTGGTGACTACGGCTTCGACTTTCTCACATCGCTGCAGAACTCCACTTTATCTTGAGCTTGTTTGTGTATAAATGATTGATATTTCAAACTAACTACTTAGGATTCTACTTACTGTTCGACCCTCCTGCTGCCCTTGGGTCAAATTGACTCTAGAGGCCTCGTTGTTAAGCCTGAGCATCTCTCAGCATCTGAGCTGTTGTATATTTGCAGAAACCTTCATGGTTCTCTCATTTATCTTACACCCACACACATGTCAATAAATGTGCACACTCATTGGACACGGCGGCCATATTAAGTCAGGTAATTAGTTGTGATGAATTATCCTCTGTGATGCTCGGAAACAGAAAGACGCAGGTTAGCTCTGCTTCAAGCGTTGTGTTTTTTTTGCACATGAAACATAAAAGCAACTAAATGTTCATCTGTCTTAAACAAAATCTTTAATTTTAAAAGGGTTGTAAGGAAATATTTGGCTGTAAGCTTGAATTTTTTTCAGTGTGATTGAACCATCAGCCTGTTGATT
This sequence comes from Hypsolebias antenori, assembly GCA_031762315.1. Classification (NCBI taxonomy): domain Eukaryota; kingdom Metazoa; phylum Chordata; class Actinopteri; order Cyprinodontiformes; family Rivulidae; genus Hypsolebias; species Hypsolebias antenori. The sequence continues at coordinate 17,727,302 of JARVGS010000789.1, read as the reverse complement.
GAAACTCTCAGGAAATAGTCTTTGGATCTACATCCATAAAACGAGTAGGACACAGATGGAGTTTAAAAGCCAAACCAAATTATGTGGAGTGGATATGGCTCACGTGTTAGATCTGTTATACCTGCTTTCTTTAGAATTTTCATGACTTTTGGTCCTGTTGTCAACTGTGTGAATGGCTGTGTTGGGGTCCGAACTGTTGGATGCACTAGCCCTGCTTTTCAACCACTGGATGCAGATGCAAATACTTTGTATTTCACATTATAAGACTTTGTAATTTGTCTTTTCCGAGTGAGGTAGAAACTTCAACGTCACTAGCTCGATTCTCTGCTGCTTACGGAGCAGTCAGTAGCTACAACTGGCTGTTTTTTCTTCTTGTTCTTGGTAGAAACATGTACACAACTTTCGTTCATTGTGGCTCTTGCCTGCATCATTTCGCACCTTTACCATCATAAAAGTTAATGTACGTCCAAACACTGGTTTCCAATGCAGAATGTGCAATTTTACTGTCCTGGTTTTGTTTTTCTATCCATGGTTAATGTGTCCTAAGATTAAACTTTTGTAAGAAGAATTTGTTAATGGCTGCCAACTACCACATGTTTACCCACCAAAAACAGCCAAAGAGACTGAAAATATATCAACGATGGTGGTGTCCATGGAGAAGCCGTTTGGAATCATGCAAACTCATTGCTCTAGCAGAAGTTTTGCTAAATCTATGTGTGTTTGTTTGCTTCACCGTCTAGTTAGATCCTCAATATTTATTCTTGACAGTTGTCTTGAACGGTTTCTCTTTTCTTTCGCATTCAGTTGCAGAAAAACTCTTAAATTTCCACCTAAACATTCTCTAGAGCAATGGTTCCCAACGCTGGTCTTTGAGGAATACGATTCTGCATGTTTTAACTGTTTCCCTGCGTTGACACACCTGATTTGAAAGAATGGGTGATGAGCAGACTTTGGCAGAATTTGATGAAACATTCCCTGAATCGGGTGTGTTGGAGAAGAGAAACAACTAAAACATGCAGGATGGTGTTCCTCAAGGACCAGTGTTAGGAACCACTGATCTGCGTTTGTCCGATTCCACTCTATTACAGTATTTCACCTCCACAGCCAGCCTAATGCAGATCAGTCATGTGACTTGAACTTTTAGGTGGTTTTCATTAGATCCAGACAAGTGTTTTGTTTACAGAGAGTGCACACCTTTCTTATCAGTATAACTGAAAAAACTTCAAACTCCAGCCATTCGCTGTAGATCAGGGCAACCTTTTTTTTATGTTTTACTGTATAATTTGTAGTGAGTACCTTTAAATATTTCAGCAAAGCGAAAGGAACTAGCCTCGCTGCTCAGTTATTTTTGTTGATTTAGCGTTGAATGCATTGCTGCAACATCAACAGTGATGAAATATTGTTTGTTGCTGTTGCAACAGCTCCAGGGTCTCGCGTCTCCCTGCAGTCCAGTTTTAGTTTTTCAGTGTTTGGATCGGTTTGTTCTCCTGATGAGAACAACTTTGGCCTCTCGTGGTGACTTATTTAACGCATTAAAGTAAAGTTGGAAGCAGTGAGGGGGACTCCTAATTGTGTAACTATGGTTGTTTTTTTTCCACACCATGAAATCCTTCCCCTCTCCTCAGAGAGCCCAGACCTCCATCAGCATCTTTTCCCGTGAGCTCCCTCCAGGCGCGAGGGGGCAGAGCGTCGCTTCATGTCGGCCCAGAAATGTCACATCACCTTCACCACGTGCACACATCTGCTCCTTTCACACACAGACTCTCTGCTCCTCAGCCCTCCGCAGTTTACTTTGCACCCTCATCAGGGAGGAGAGTGTACGAGAGGCGAGGACACTTCCTGTATTAGTGCGGCTGCTTGTGTAGGTTTGGTGTGCGTGATGGAGCGTGTAAAGCTCGTTGTAGCTGAGGCTCACTGGTGCTCGGGGAGCCTCCGGGCTTTCCTTACTCTGCTTCAGGGCACAGAGAGGAAGGTGATTATCTCATAGCTGCCAGCCATTCAGCTCAAATAAAGACTAAAGTAGATCCAACTAACAAGACGTCTGTAAAAGTAAACACAAACTTCCATGCCTTTGTGTTATTTCTGCAACTTGTTCTGCAAGTAAAGTGGGGAAAAATTAATTAAAACCAGTTTTTAGTTGGCTAATGTCTGTTAGCTGTGGTGGCCATCTTAAATTGGGTAGTAGATGTTCTTCTAATGGTTTCATTCAATCATAATAAAGATTTTCACTGTTTTGTTACGAGCAAAAACATTGTTGCCTTTTGCCTTTGGCTGTGGGCGACAAAAATAATCATTGTCGAACAATAAAACGAGCTGCTTCGTCCATTCTAAAACCTCCGTAGAACTGAATGTATCCTAAACAGTGGTGCAGTCTACATTTTTGTAGTAGGTATACTGTGCTTAGAAACCAAAGTACACTGGTTAGTACAATGTAATTGTCAGTTTATTTAGATTTTTAAGCATATTGAACCTTTCCAACTTTCTCTGATGCTTTTATTTGAATAAATGAACAACAAACTTTGTACAACAGTTGGCTTTGTATTAAAAACATGTTATAGAAGTTATAAAACAGTATCAAAGCAAAGTGTGGCGTACCGATAGATTGTTATGGAAGCATTTAACTACATTTAACGTATCAATGACACATGCCTAATGATATGTCATGTATCATTGGGTACTTTTAAGTGGGTATACTGAAATTCTTAAGCTTTTCTATGGGTATACTCTGTATGCCCGAGTATCACGTAAACTACATCCTAACAAATAAGAAAGATTCAGTGAATTTTAATGTTTAAAGGTTTATTTTCTCGTGTATAATCTGCGCACTGTCGGGTCCACGCTGTTAGCGTGTGTGCTGAACAGTGCGTCGACTGCGTTGGTTTATGGATTCTGGAAAACCCTCCCCATGAGCACCTTCCTTTAGGGAGGAGCAGCTCTTTTTCTTTTTGGCAGGTGACGAGCTCGCACACCTGGACGGTTTTTCGTGCCCAGATGGAAACGAGCGCGATGACAGCTGGCTTGATGTCCCCTCAGGACAATGGCATCGCCAGGGGGGAGTCAGGCGGACAATGTCTTTCTCTATCGGTCTATCTGTCTATTTATCTATCTGTCTGTATGTGTATCCGTTTATCTGTCTGTGTGTGGCTCTCTGTGTCGCCTCGCGCCTCGTTCCCGGTGCCAACACCTCATTAGTACAATATGCAAACGAGCTGGATCGAGGCCAGAGGGTCAGAGCACAAACTGGAGGCAGAATAACGGCACAATGGAGCATCTTTCTTTGTGCGAGTGTTAATCCGCATTTAGCTCTCTTGCCTCTTTGGAGACGTTTTGCACGTTTGTGGGTCAGCTGATGGTCTCTAAATAACAAACACTCCTACAATCCCTGGTTAAGGGTTTCTGTCGTTTTTTTTTTTTGTTGTTTTTTTTTTCACGGCAGTATACCTGGAGGGGAAACAGGCAGATGAAATTACCCTGACAAATCAAAGTTTTCAGGGAGATGTTTAAAGGGAATATGAAAGAGATCTGCTCAGACCAGTGGTTCACCTTTCAGACAAAATAATCCTCCTTCAGAGCTACAGAAAGAAATACTGTACGTTAAAACTTTTAGTGCAACTTAAAATTTAAAGAATTTGCCAGCTTGCTCAACCTTCACAGATTATACTATATTTTAAACTACTTCTTTTATAAAACTTCTGTTAGTGTGAGAGATGTTAAAACTACAGACAAATAAAAAACCCTGACCTGTGATTAATGTAAGTATCAGGATGTTTTACCTCAGCCTTCTGTTTTGTGTATTTTTATTATACTTAAATCTTCACATATATTTGAATTTAGGAAAGTCTCACACAGATTTAAAAGCCTTCAATCATTTCAACAACTTTTTTGGGGGGTCATATTTATATACTTTATACGTAACTATGCTAATGTTATTAAAGCATTTTAGTTTTTGGTAGCAATACATAATACAGCTTGGTCTGTACCAGATATTTACCTGTTACTTACCTGGCACTTACTGGCACATAGCCTGTAAGTACAGGGTAACAGAGCACTTTATATTACAAAATAATACATACTGGTATGTGGTATGTAGTGGAACTTAATGGGTATCTACTTGACACTTTCCTTGTACTTAACTGGCATGTACCATTTACTCTCCCGGTACATACGATGGGTATTTATCGGGATTGTACCTGCTACTCACCTGGTATTTACTTAGTACTGCACATGTACATGGTATTTAGCAGGGTTGTACTTGGCACTTACAATGTACATACCTGTTACTTTCCTTATACTTACAGGGTATGTACCTGGTACTTACCTGATAAGTATCTGATACCTACTGGGAACATGTCTGATACTTACTTAGTATTCATCATTGTATATGTCAGGTACTTACCAGAATTGTACCTGGTACTTACTTGGTGTTTACTTAGCACTTACTGGTTACCTACCTGGTATTTACCTGGTAAATTCCTGATACTTACTTGTAATGCGCCTGGAATTTACTACTGCATTTGCTTGTCTGGTACTTACCTTGTACATACCAGGAACATAACCGGCACTTTCTGGGAACATACTAGGTACATCTACTCTCTTGGTACATAAAAGGTACATGCTGACTACTGTACTGGAACTGTACCTGGTGCTGACTTGGTACTTACTGGGCACGTACATGATACCGGGATTGTGGCTAGCACTTGCAACATAAAATACCTGCTACTGCCATGAACTTACACGGAATGTACCTGGCACTGGTAACATACCATGTACTTACCTAGTAAGTTTCTGCTTTTTAAAAGCAGTATACCTGGAACTTACAATTTGCATACCTAGTATTTAATAGGAACCTAACTAGAGCGTGGCATTCTTTAAAGGAATGCATATTGCCCTCTGCCTTTTGTATCTGAGTTAAATTAAGAATATGGTGTACTGAAAACTAACTAGTATTTACCTAAGTAACTATGTATTATTTACTGTGCTGGTACATACAGGATACATACCTGGTGCTTACTTTTTGGTACATACCTAGTAAATTCCTGATATTTAGTGGAATTGTACCTGGTACTTACCTTGTGCTTATCAGATGCAAATATGTAACATGTATGTACCCTGTAAGTACAGCATAACATGATGCTACATATTACAAAGCAGTCTTCATAGGTAACAAGCAAGTACACAGTACTTCCTGATTTTTACTGGGCTGTTTTATGTGATGCTGCCAGTTTTTCTAATATAAATAGTTTTAATTTACCTTGACTCCATTTTAAAATCTCTTGACTAAAAGCCAAAAGTTTGCAGCCACTTTATCGTGCACGTGCATGTCTTCACACACACACTCCCTCAGTTTCAGTCTGGTGGTCATTTTGGCCACAGATCAACGACCCACACACCCATTTAAAGTCACCATTTCTGTTCCTTTTCTTTTTGCTCTCTGTTGTTTTTCATCTCTCAGTTTATTTTGTTGTCTCTGTTTATTTCGTCCATCCTTAAAAAGAGGCCGTTATTTCTCCTCCCCCAGGCGAGAGACGACGACGGCCTTGGTGGGAAATTCCCCCGGCACATCTTTACTCAGGACACACCCAGGCTTGTCTTCAAGACAAACAGCGATGTGCTTGTAAGGACCATTTAACACCAGACAAGAGGCTCGTTTATGTTGTTTAAAACTGTGATTTTTGAATGATTTTCTTTCTAAAATGTGACCAGTAACTGATGTTACACGTGAAAACAACAGACTCATAAAGTCTGAATGTAAGTTTAAGATTTTCATTACTTTTTTCATGTTTATTTGTTCATTCTCATCACATCTCATGTTCAGCACCTTTCATTAATGACCACAACAACGTTTGTTTTTATTAACTTTATTTGACAGGATTTATAAATCTGTGACATGTTGATGCTGTTGAACATGAACTAGTGAGAAAAATATCTTTAGAGTATAAAACAGGAAGTATTTATCATAAATAAGAGTCTTAGAGTTTATTTTAAATGTTTTACTGCTTTATTACAATCAACAAATTTAATAGAACAACAAGACATATAAGTCTGTCATCTGTGAAGTTTATACATTTCCAAACTGTTTGGAAAATAAAATATATTTAAAATTAAACCTGGATATCTGAACCTTGTAGGGATTGTTGGTCCAGTTAAATCCCGGAGGAAGCTATTATAACAGTTAGAAAAGATTATTTAAACAGTTTAACAAAAGAAACACCTGTTTAAAGTGTACTGTCTAATGAAAAACAAAAATAACTGATACTGAAATAATTATCCTGAGACTTGAGTTTTATGGTGAAGAAATGTCACGAGGAAGTCACTCGTGTGTCTTTAAATCTCAACAAACAAAAATATTTAGACTCTAATAGTCACTCATTTATCAAAATTAGAAGTATTACCTTTAATTAATCACAGCATAATGACTTGTGAAGGTTTATTACAAGATGAGTTTTTATTTGTTGTTAAATTAAAGCCCTCTTTCTGCCCTTGCTGATGATACTTGTTCTTTAAATGTGAAATAGCCTGAATCTGAATGTATTTCTTATTAGAAGGAAAACAAGTATATCTTATTATTTTAATTATTTAATTATTTTATTCACAATCAATCACAAATTGAGTCATAACTCATAAATAATTTACTTGCTAAATTTTTTTGTTTTTTTTTGTTTACCTTTTTAGATGAGGTATTTGAGCGGCCTGAAAACGAATAGAGTATCCATGTGTAAAGTATGTTTACTTATACAGTACAGTATTACCATATTTTTCATCCTATAAGTCATGTTTTTTTATTTTTATTATTATTATTTTTTTTAATAATTTGCATGCACTGTGACTTATAGGCAGAAGTAACATATTTATGGATTTCCCCCCACCCCATATTTATAAACCAATTTTTGGCTGAGATATGATCGTTTTCATTAATTCTTAGATTCATTCATTAGATAGAGAATTTACTAATTGGCTTTTCTACGTGTGAATGTAAAGTGCCCTGAGACAACTTTGTTGTGATTTGGCATTATATAAATAAACTGAATGGAATTGAATTGAATTCTGACTGAAAATATTGAACACTACCATTTTCAGCCACTAGATGGCACTCGAGTAGCATGGCATGCCGTTTTGTCATGTAAAAGGTAAAAGTGGCTATTAATGACACAATCAGCTTGCCTTAGCCTGCCACCTTCGTCCATCTCGCTTGGAGCAACCGTCAAATCAGCTTCATTTCTCTGTGCTGCCCTGGCAAAATGCAGCTAATTTGACCACTGAAGTGCATTTATTAAGTAAAAGTTCAACTGAGACACATCTTTGCTATAATTTTGAGCAAACAAATAATTGTATTTAGGTGCTTATCTTGTTAAATTTCAAAGAAACACAGCGACTTGTCCCTCTGCGCGTTCCTCCTTCCACGTATCGGCTTTTGAAATGCAGCTGATTTGACAGGCAAAGTGCATTTATTAAGCAAAAGTTAGACTCAGACACACCTTTACTATAATTTTGAGCAAACAAATAATTGTTTTTAAATGTTAATCTTGTTACATTCTTATTAAAGTCAGCCCGTGCAAGCTCCCGCAGCTGGCATTTGGCAGCCAATCAATTTTTGGCACAACACCGGCCCACATTTCCCAGTTGTCATCGGTGATGCATAATAGATGCCACGTATATGGCAATGCGACATATTTATGGATTTTTCCACTTTATTAGACATATTTGGACTTATGCAATTTCTAGGTTTGTGTGACATGTACGGTGGAAAATACAGTACTCATAATAATTTGGGTTGATATGATTTTAAAGTCTCAGGCATCGAGCATGATAATACAGCTCAAATATGGCCTAAAGCTTCAGCCGGTGGTTCAGTTTCTTGACCAGAGGTGTTTAAATATGATTTTATTTATTTAGAAAAGGCTGTTTTATCCACGGTTGCAGTGTTTACACAAAGTTAAATCAGATTCTGATGTACAAGTTCAAAAATGTCCAACTTTAACTTCAACTCTGCAGTGACATTTAATCACAATCCAGCACTTCTGTCTCATCATTCCTCCAGCTGGAGTTGTTTGACTCGTTTTACCTTTGCTTCCACCTGACTCCACCTGAGAATAGCTTTTGTGTGTCACTTTTATAATGACTGATGGGACAGCTGGCTGTGATGAAGAGCAGACAGCAGCGCTGCGTCTTGTTGGCTTTTATCTACAGTTTAGGCTCTTCGTTCAGGTTTTAATGAAGTCAGGCACACGGTGCAGCTGATATAAAGCACAGGAGATGAACCAGATACGTTTCCTCCTTTTCTACATCATGTAGTTTTAATCATGACAACAATGAACGCCTTTGTTAACTGAAAGTTGTACCTGTTACAGCTTTAAGGCTACTTGTTGGTCCTCAGAGCTTTGTCAGAGTTAAAATATTCAGTAAAAGCTTAAAAAGATTGTTAGTTTTTTGTATGTCTGTGTGAGGTACCTCATCACTATCTTACCTGCAGTAGATGGCAGTCTGAATGGCTTAACTTAGGAGAATCATTTAAAAAAAATTGTGAAATGAGCAGCTCAAAACTCTTGAAGCAGTTCAAGCAAACACCATTAGATCTTTTTACAGCTTGTTATTTTTGCATTCAAGTTTTATTTTGCTGTTTTTACTCATTTTCTGGCTGATTTAAGAGCGTGGCGTTCTTTAAAGGAATGCATATTGCCCTCTGCCTTTTGTATCTGAGTTAAATTGAGAATATGATGTACTGAAAACTGGAGTCAGTCCATTTCAAGATGGATTCCACAGCTAATCAATGCAAAATTGAATATAACTGCCAGTTTTACAAATATTAAGCTAAAAGTTGATGGGGTGGTAGCTGAAGGTCATCCACAACATGTAATTTGAGGGCTGACTCATCTCACATGAGAATGAGATAACATTATGTTCAAGGTTTGTCCAAAACAGCCACAATTATGTCATTTCTTTACAAACTCCTTGCTTTTCTTTTGTAATCTGTTGATTCACAAACTTCACATTTGTCCTCATTTTTAGTTTTAAACACTTTTTTACCCATTTCCAACCCTTTAGAGTGATTGTTTTCAGAGCCGTATCACCCATCTAGGTGTTTTAAACTAATCATGCACTAAAGCAAGTTTTTTTTTTTTTTAAATCTGGATGGAAGGTAGGAGGAGAAAGATCCCAGTGGCTGCCGAGGCGAACCAGCTTGTTTCTCAGCGCCATCGTTTCAAAGCACGCGGCTGAGGTTCACCAACGACACTGGTTACCGGTAGTCGTCCGCGATGAAAACAAATGACCGTAATTATATCGCAAACATCTGTGTGCAGGAGCGAGGAGAGAGCGTTAAAGAGAAAGCACGGCTCCATTAGCGTAATGCGAAGTGAGGTTTTAACTCGCCGTGCAGAAAGTCGTTAAGTGCTCTTCATCTGTCTTTCTGAGTTGTGGAAAATTTTCACCGCGTTCAATTATTTAAATGAAACATCCCGGGTTGGACTCAACTGGCGAGAGCACCTTTTTGACTCTTTTACTGAGTCGCGGCTCGTTGGATTGACGGGGACTAAACGGGCAGTTAAAATGCGTAAAATATGAGGCACTTACAGTCAGATCTGTTCCTGTTTGTCAGCTGCTGGAGTCGAACTCCATTCAGTTTTATGAAGTCATCTTGTATCTTAAATACTTCAAACGCTTCTTGGTGGATGCAGCCTATGAAACCAGTTGATTTAAAGCACAATATATGCAAAGAAAACTTAATGATTTACACATCACAGCTGAAGACAATGCAGATTTATATCAGAGTCTGCTGATTTTCAGATGCTGTCACACATCTGCTAAACGAACCAGTGTTGTTGTGCATCGAGCTAAAGGAGTTTATCCACCTTTCAGCTGCATCCCTTAACTTATTAACATTCATCTGTGGGGGGTAAAGGGTCCGCGTGATGGATGGATGTCGCTGAGGGGTCTGACAACTGATTAATGCCTTAATTATCTCCAGCGAGGACCTGCCACTCCTCCCAGAACTGACAGAGTGAGCTGTGTGTGGCCTGACGAGTAACGTCGTGTTCGGGGCTCGCCCACCGCTATCTGCTCCGCCAGGGTCACATTCATTTTCTTCCTCCAAGAAAAATGAGCACGTTTTCGCACCAGAAAGGTGTGTAACGTTGATGAGACAGTTGCTCAAGCTGATTTGTGCCACTGCAGGGTTTCAGAAAAGCAACTCCTAAAATGAGCCGTGGAGAGTTTTAGGGCCGAGCTCCGATCAGAACCGATCGTACCTGAAACATCTGCTGTGAACAGAAACTAAAGTGTGTTGAAACGAAGAGCTCAGAACTCTGTTTTAAATCCTTAATCGGGTAATAGTTTAGTAACTTTGTGACACAAACAACGAGCAATGATAAATAGTCACACTTTGGGCGCAAAATCTCCCAAATGACTTTCCCGATCCAAACCCACAACTTATCTGGACCCAGATCTGTTTTAAAGTTTTAGTAGAATGAAGCTAGGTTTCCCCACATTTCTAGTACGGTAATTCAGCTTGGTGGTGCAGCTTTTCTACAGTTTGCATATGCTGTACTCGTTTTTGGCAGTGCAGCTTTTCCAGGATTTACTGTAATTCATTTGAGGCAACACAGCTTTTCTAAGATTTACGGTAATTTAAGTGGTGCAGCTTTTCTTGTATATTTACTAGAATTCATTTTGCACCGTACAGCTGCTCTACAAGTTACGGTAATTTATTTCAGGCAGCATAGCTTTTCTAGCGTTTACAGTAATTTATTTTAGTGGCGCAGCATTTCTAGAGTTTACCATAACTCCTGCGTCTGGCTGCTGTAGATTTATCTACAATAAATTTGGAAAATATTCCAGGACAGAAGTATTAAATAAATAAATAAATAAATAAATAAATAAATAAATAAATAAATAAATAAATAAACAAATTACATGTTTATGAAAGCATTTCAGTACATTGCCTAGAGAACGAGGTATTTTTCCAATATATAGTTTTGTGTTTTCATATGGAAAATGCTGATTTAAAAGCATGCACGGTGTTACTTTGTAATTTAGCACGAATAAGTGGAAAGACACAATCTAAATTGAATGATCAATATGAGGTGACTTAAATTTTGTTTTAAATTTTTGTCAAACAAAAACCATAGCATTATCTGTATTATTTTAGGTAAGTTATGCACTTTAGTCATTTTTGTTAGTTATATTTTAGATAAACAATGGAAATTACAAAAATATACATTGTAAATATTTAGCATAACCATAGTGGTGTCAAAGTCACTCGTTATTTGAGGGTGTTGTTAAAGAAAACTAAAACCAAATCCAAAACATGCTGTAGAGTTTTTGGTTCCTAAAAACTTGGTCGCCTAATAATTGTCTGGATTATAGTAAAATGAGATTATGTTTTATTAAAAAAACAAACAAACAAACAAACTAGTATTTAAAATGCTGGATGAGACATACTGACATTAACTGTGTCTCTTTTTCAGGTGTGTGACTGGTGTAAACACATTCGTCACACAAAGGAGTACCTGGACTTTGGCGCTGGTGAACGAAGGCTGCAGTTCTGCAGTGCCAAATGCCTGAACCAATATAAGATGGACATTTTCTACAAGGAAACCCAGGCTGCCCTGCCCGGAGCTCTGTGCAACCCTGGACACGGGGTTGGAGGGGAGGGCAAGGCGGAGTGCAGTGGAGGGGTGCAGCTGCTCACTCCTGAATCCTGGGGAACACCTTTAACGGACCTTCGGCGTAAAGCTCCCTCACCTGGGGGGCATTCCGGCAACTCTGTTTTGGCCCCTTCCACTGTTTCCGCCACCTCTCCCTCAGATACGGGCGCTGCCTGCTCCCCTTCTTCCACGTCAGCTAAAATCCCCACACCCAGACCCCATGAAAGCCCAACCCTTCCCCCTCCTCCTATTCCTTCTTTGCACCCACCAGTCGGGGTTCCTTCTGGAAGCCCCCCTATGGTGATGACTCCTCGAGGACCCATGCCCTTGCCTCTGTTCATGGAGCATCAAATGATGCAACAGATCCGACCACCATTCCTTCGCCCCTCTGCCCACCCAGGAGGACCCAACAGTCCACTGTCAAACCCCATTATCCCTGGCATTGGACCACCCCCTCCCCCAAGGACTCTCGGTCCAGCATCCAGCCCCATGCACAGGCCTCTCCTCTCTCCACATATTCACCCTCAATCCAATCCTAATCCTGGCATGATCCCACCTCACCCAGGTCTCCCCATGCCAGGTCTCCCCCCTTTCCCTCCCATCAACATGATGCACAATGGACCCATTCCTTTGCCTCCAATGATGAACTTTGGCATGCCATCTTTGGCCCCATTGGTACCCCCACCAACTCTTTTGGTACCCTACCCAGTTATAGTACCCTTCCCAGTACCGATACCCATTCCAATCCCAATTCCCTTCAACTCTAAATCATCCAGGGACCAATCAGAGAGCAGTGGATCTGTCCGCAGTGCTCCCGAGTGCTCTGAAGGATCATCCTCCAGGCCTCATTCTCCAAACTCCTCTGAAAGTGGCAAAGGAGAAACCAATACAGAACCAGCTGGTGACGAGCAGGTTTCTCCTGCACCTTCAGAAAGAAGTAAAACAGCATTTTTAGACTTGACTGTGAAGTCTGAGGAAAGTTCAGGCAATCTTTGTCAACCCAGAAGACCGACAGATGGTGTAATCGACCTAACTGTGGGACAAAAGCTAAGCCAACAGCAGCTCATTCAGAGGATGCTACCTGCTGGAGTACAGGTGAAAGTGGAGGCAGAGGCTGAAAGAAGTCCTCCATCTGCAGCTGGACTGGGGAGGGAAGGATGGGGCGATGGAGGGGATAGGGCTCTCGTCCTGCAAAGACACATTGCTGAGCCAGACAGAGCCACAGTTCAGCCTTCAAGCAAAGCCGATCGTCCAGTGAGCAGGTTAAACTTTACCATAGCACCTAATTCAGTACGGACGCAGCCCCTACCCCCACCCCAGCTCCACGCTAACCCTGCTGCCCCTTGTAATGTAATAGTCAACGGCAGTGGATGGCACTCGCTTCTCATTCCTGCGTTCGAGTCTTGCCCCGAACAAATAGGAGACTGGGAGGTAGAGGAACAACCATCCAATGGTGATTTGGAACACGAGGCACTGAAAGAAAACAACTGCTCATTGGGCGAACGCGAGGCGGGAAAAAGGATTTCAGCACAAGATGAGAAAGTGGACCCAAAAGTGGAGGGGAAGACGGATCCTGACTCCAGCATGGAGGAGGGTGAACACGCCTACGCTTTGCCACTGCTGTCAGCCGGCGGCTGTGTTGTCATCCAGCCTGTGCCAAAGCCCGCTGCAGACAAGACGGCCATATTGTCCTGCGCCATCACAGCGCCGTTATCGTCAACTGGGAGCCCCGAGCTGGAGCCGCCGCTGAAGAGGAGG
>JARVGS010000789.1:17680133-17699569 GCA_031762315.1 Hypsolebias antenori | reverse complement strand
AGTTGACATAGTTTGTATTTTGTTTTTTTACATACGATTACATTCCTGACTGGCAGACGCACGTGGCTTTTTACAGGGTGATGGGGAGTGGAAGCAGACAGGAGTGGGGGGGCTCTGAAATGTCAGCAGCTGCTTGGGGGAAATAAAACGGGGAAAAGAATATAGTGTGCTCTTATAAAACTCCTGCCTCTTCTGTAGCATCAGCTCTTGTATTTTGCTGGAGTTGCTAAGCAACCGGTCATAACCCACGGCTGGATTACAGTCCAACACAAAAAAAACAAAAACAGCCAGCTGATAGCTGCACAGCGACTCATCCTGATGAGGCAGTGCTCAGTCAGCTCATGGAGGTACGTTTGTAGCTTTAAAGATAAGCTCAGCAATGTGCTGAAGGAACCGATGGGATGTTTTTTTTAATAACCCAAATCAATGGTAACCTTTTCAGAAACCCCGCCCCCTAAATAAAAAAAACAGTTTACTGTTATTCAGGCACAAAACACTTCTGATTTTAAGATGTGAGCCTGATGTCCTTTTAAACACAAGTTTTCAAAGAAACTAAATCTGGAACTAAGTTCAGGTGCAAAAAGTGAAATTTTATGCATTTTTTTAAATAGAGAAGCCCATTTCTTTAGGTTCAAAACGCTTGGCTCGGACACAGGAAGCCAGCGAAGTGAGGACTCAGAGCATCCGTCATATAAGCTCATAATCATATAAAATTATTACACGGGGTAGAAAAAAATTGCATTTTTTGTGACTAGTGTGAATGCTGGGTGATGAGTGGCTGGGAAAAAAAAAACAGTCAGAACAAAAGTAAAAATTGGCATTTAAAAAAAACAAAGCTAGCTGAATAGTAGCTAAAAGCTAACAGTTTAAATTGGTATACTGAAGATTTCAAAATGGCTAAAAGTTTCTAAACATTCTGAGGTGACTTCAATGCACTTCTATGATGGAAAATGTTTCAATAAAGTAAAAGGAAAAAAAATCAGAAAGTATAAAAGTTACAGGAACCAAGTCAGCTGCGTTGTCCTGAACAAGCTGAACGTTTTGCTACGTGAATGGCTGAAATAGTTAAAGTATTCAGAAGTAGTAAGTGCAGAAAAACGTACATAAACTTAAAAACAAGAAAACTGTTCATAATAAGCTGACTCAACGTTCAGACAATTTTTTTAAAATATTTTGTTAAGCTTTCATTTGTACTCATGGGTCAGTAATAAAACAAACAGCTGGTTCTGGACAGTTAAAATGGTAAAATAACACTTTAATCCTGATACTGAATCAACATTTTAAGGTGTTTGAAATGCTCAAGGTATAAGTCATCTGAGGACACTGAACTCCTGAAGTGTTTAGATGAATCCATCATTCACTGCAGCTCAGTCTTTAATGAAAATGAATTTTATCATTAACTTGGTTGTCTGGAGCGAGTCCAAATGTGTCTGTTGGATACATTAAAGTTTAGATCGTTCATCCAGCTTCATCCACTTGTCAGTTATTTAATATTTATAAATTGAGTTAAGAAATGTTCCCCAAAGACTTGTTGGCTTTAGCCGCGTGTCGTCATTTAATTTCTCTTGGCTTCTTAGCGTTTATCATGTTTAGTGTCTTAAAGTAGCAGCCGAAAGGGTTAATTAAGTACCGGTAGTGTGCTTTAAGCTCTAATTGCATACTTTTTGTTGTACAGTTTGAACAATTTAGTTTCTTTCAATAAAGAGATACAAAGGTATGGCTTTGAAACAATCATCTGTGCTGATTCATATCTGTCTCTGCAGTCATATTCTAAGATTTAAACTTTTCATTTGAAAGCACACTCAACTAAACACACTAATGCTCTAATATTTAGTATAAAAACAGGTTCACCTAGTGCTTATTTTATTTACGACGCAAACTAAAGTTTAGTTAAAGGACATGTATTTTTGTTTGCTTGTCCATTTTTACTGTGCTGCAAATAAAAACATGAAATTGTGGAATTGAAAGCATAATTTTGTGTTGAATGTGTTTAAGTCATGTTCGGGCTACTGTTTAATATACAGTACTTTATTATTTTACATTATTAGTGTGTAGCATGTACCTTATATTTTTACTATTGTTGGGTGTAACTGGGACTTTGAGTATCGTACACAGTTTCACTCCACATCATGTACCACATGACAGTAAGGAACCTTGAACCTTAATGAACTGTTTAGGCATAATGATTACAATAAGATGCCTGAAAACACAGAACTTAATCTAAAAGATGCTTGAAAATTAGCCTTTGAGGAAAGTTTGGAAACTGAAATGTTTAATTTACAGCTTGCTGCTCAGCTGAAAAAAGAAAAAAAAAACTGTACACTTTGGGCTTGAAAGCCTGAAGAGAGAGAATTTGTTTTAAGTGACTCTTAAAGATCAAAACTGCTTAGACCAAATATGTTGTTTGCACCTCATCAATGCTTTTTTCGACAGAATCGACACGTTAAATCACCAGTTTTTGACTCTAAGCACCTTAAAGCATGAGTTATAGGATTCTTGCGTTAACCAAAATGACCTGACTTCATGCAACCATTATTTTTACGGGGTAGTTAATGTTTGTCACCTGATGTAATATTTTACAACCACACATCATGCAGAGTTGTGTGTTTTATGTCACTCTTGACGGTTGTGGGTCATCCTTTTGTTGTTTCCAGAAATATTCTGTTGCTGTTTTATTTTTTTTATTTTTTTTGAATGCCAAGCACTTTAAAGTTTCACCCAGAAAGCAAATATAACTTCAATTTGTAGAAACTTTAAAATGGCTCAGTCATGCAGACAATTATTAACCCAAGACTTTTTATTTTTACCTTATTTGCATACAAAATCAGCAGTTTTAGCCTTTAGAGTTACAAGAAAATTACTTATTTACATTGTATTAGTGTTGCAACATGTTTTATTTATCGATGCTCACCTTTTACCAAACTAACGTGATCGGTGAGAAGCTGAAGCTGGAAAAAAAGACACTTTATTCCTGTTTACTGTTTTATAAATCTGTTTATAACCAACAATAAAGTACTGTAATGAGATTGATTAGTTTTATCAGGTGCGGTTGGAGAGCATCTGGAGGTAAATTGCCACGATGCTGAAGAAAAATATGTCAAACCACAAAAAGTGACTTTTCGTTTATTTTGGACAATGCATGTTTGGTTCATTTGAACAAAATCTGACCCTTTAACAGTGCAGCTCTGAATAATATTGGATATTTTTGTAGCTGCAGTTGGATTGAGCTGCAACAAAGACAGAAAACAGCTTCAGAGGAAATGACTCAGAGATCAGCTTCACGACACGGTGAAGTTATCTGCTGGCCCTGGGGTGGGGTGGATCATTTCCTGTATTGCTGTGCTCGTTGGGAGATCCTCGTGCATGTCTGCATGTGTGTCCGCAGACACCCTGCAGCCCGTCCCCACCCCCCGTCGTGTATTTTTTTTTTTTTTTTGCCTTAAATAGTAGTTTTTTGTGAGGTCAGTCCTTTAATGGGGAAGTGAAGCTCGGATGAGGAAATGCTGATCAGCTGAGCGGAGAACGACGGCGAGAGGAGGAAGGCAGGGTTTAGGTTCAAAGGAGGCGAACGTGCACTCTAACCGTTCACAGCACCGGGTCTGCCTTTGGGTTTTTGACAGTTCGGTTGGTCCAGTTCTTCAAACGGGTCCCTGTTGAGCGTTAAGGAATGCACAGCTGCCAAGAACTGACGGATGGCTTCCTCATTGTTCCATGCTGGAACAATTAGTATCAATCTGTCTCTTCCCTTGTTAAATCACTTCCCCACATTAACCTGGGGTCAAACCAAGCGACACAAAAGTATTGAGCAATAAAATAACTTCATATTATCAGATTATTGAACATCTCGTCAATCTAAATCAAACAAATAAAGCTCATCAGAGTTGATTTGAAAAGTTGCGTGAACAAACATTCCCCCCAGGATTTTTTTAGTGTTGCGTTTTCCAAACAAACCCAGTTTATTTGTCTCTTATAGATAACTGAAACTTGTAATAAATGAAGATTAAATGCGTTAAATTTTCATGCTGTGAACTGAAAGGCAGCTACACCTACAGATTAACTAAAGCCACTGATTTCTGGTGTTGATTTATTGATAAACACCGTCTCCAATATATGATTTGATTTGTCATGTAAGGCTCTTAACTACATTTTCTAACAATAAGTATTAAGTTCAGAGCTCTTAAACCACAGCAGACAGTTTGTTTTCTGAAAGCAGCTTAGAGCTGACCATATATGTGCTTGTTTGTTTTGTTGTTCTTCTTATTCAAGCTCGAACTGGTTTACACAACAGGAAGTTCAAGCCTGGAGATGCTCATTATAACGACCCATCTCTTTATGTGAATTTGGACATTTGAGCTGTTTAGTTTCAAATCTGACACGTGAAATCTCACTTTTACGAAAATAAATCAGGCTTTGAATGTGATTTTCTTGTTGTTTTAAATATGGAGAAGCTATGAAATGGCACGTTTTGTAAACACTGTTTGAATAGATGCATATGGTGTGGAAGTGACTTATCTTAGCAATCACGTGGAGACGGTTTGTTCATCTTTTGTCAGCAGATGAAGCTCAGACAGATGGAGGAATTGGTCAGTCGAGTGTTTCTCTGCATGCGTTTCTTGTCAGTTGCTGTTGAATGAAACACTGAGAGAAAGCTGCTTGGTTTCATTCAGACTTCCTGATTCGAGCTGATGTGGAAATGTTTTTCTTCTGTTCAATGGCAAGAAAATGCAAAAATAAACTCCTCAGAGATGTGGTCAGAACGTTCACTCAGGAGGAGAAAACTCCTCTGTTGCTCAAGTCTCATGAATATATCTGCAAATAATTTATTTACAATTTGACATGAAATATGAACGCCCACACATCTTTTTTTTTTAACTTTCAGATGAAAGGTAAACAGAAGTGTTTAATCATGAGCTGCGCTTGCAGCCTCATTTTTAACTTGTGTGAGGAGTGGGTTCTGGTTTGTTATGCAACTGTTGATGTTTCTGCAGAGGATGATGATGAGTCACCAGGTTTTATAAAAAAAAAGCTGTCAGAGGAGGAAAATGGATGAAGAACATCCTGGTGTTGAATTTAAAAACATTCCTGTGTTTGCAGGCTTGTTCTTGTGCTTTACATGGTTAAATTATTGAGGTAGTCCTTTCTTTATAGCCGGTTTATTTTTGATTACCATTTGTCCATTCAGTTTTGTCGCCTCTGTCATGTTTACTGGTGCTTAAAGCTGATGGAGGATTGTTTTTGCTTGGTTTTTAGGATTCCATAAATGCTCTGGTCTTGGACTTGGACTACCCGGCGCTACGCAAGAATAAAAACATTGAAACCTTCTTAAACAGATGTGAGTTGGTTTCATGTTAAGCTGTAATAGAACTTAACCAAATCACTGCATGTACAAGAGTTTTATTTTTATTTTTTTACTTTAGATGAAAAAGTCGTCGGGAGCCTGCGAGACCTTCAGATGAAGTCCGAAGACTTTGAAAAAGTTAAAATTATTGGTCGAGGAGCGTTTGGTGAAGTCCAGCTGGTGAGTTTACATGTTTATTATGTGGATATACATTACACAAGGTTGTGTCTATTTAAAACAGTTTTTTTCTTTCTGAACTACAGACCAAACCTAACTATCTGTGTAACTACAGTGTGCAGGTTAGCAGTTGAACTTTGTCCATTCTGACCTTTAAACAACTTCAGACTTTTGCTTGGGATTACGCTTCAGCAGCAGAAATCAGTTTCTGATTACATTTTATTGTCTGATCTGTTTTTACTTTGGTTTGTTGTGAGGATCCCAGCTGAAACCAGCAGACTTTCATTTAGGACGATTTTTGTTTTTTGTACTTCCGGTTCTGGAGCTGTATTGAATGTTTTTTCACTCGGGAAAAACAGTGACGTAAAAACAAAACCTCTCTAGGCTTAATTGTTTAGATTAAGAAATAAATAAATATTTTAGGCTGGGTGATAGGTACCGTTTGCTGCTTTTGGACCAGATTTGTTCTGAGCCTCTGGTCGTTTGATAGGTGGTGGAAAAGAGAACAGTTGTGTTACAATTTAACCAATCATTTACTTTGTTTCAACCAATCACAGGACGGCTGGATCTCCTGTGAGCTGGGAGCTAAAAAAGATGTGCTGGCAATGTAAATAAAGGAAAAACAACTTTTTAAAATTACTATTTATGAAAAATGGCCAGGTTTGTGAAGCCTTGGGGCATATATTGATGGATTTATCAGTCTGTTCAAGTCAACATTCAGGCTTTGATTAATGCTTTTTACCACTGATGTAAGGAAGAATCCATACTCTTTACTATGTAAAATTATTTATGCTGGTGTGTGTTTTTTTTCTGTGTTGCAAGTGATTAATGTTGCTCTCTGCAGTTTGAACAATCTGCACTTCACATCTGGTCAGAACCAAGTTCGATACTGGAGAATCTTTTCAATTTCACAATCCTCCAGGTTCGACATAAAGCCTCACAGAAGGTCTACGCCTTGAAGCTGCTCAGCAAGTTTGAGATGATCAAGCGCTCGGACTCGGCGTTCTTCTGGGAGGAGAGAGACATCATGGCGTTTGCCAACAGCCCCTGGGTTGTGCAGGTATGCTTTTGAGCCTATGGGTTTTTGTTTTTTTTGACGATTGTATTACAGAAACGCAGATCATGTTTTTCATAGCCTTGTTTGTGCATTTAGTTGTGCTGTGCTTTCCAAGACGAGCACTACCTCTACATGGTGATGGAGTACATGCCAGGAGGAGACCTGGTCAACCTCACCAGCACCTACGACATGCCAGAAAAATGGGCCAAATTCTACGCGGCCGAAGTGGTGATGGCTCTGGATTCCATTCACTCCATGGGCTTCATTCACCGGGATGTTAAACCGGACAACATGCTGCTGGACAGACACGGACACCTGAAGCTGGCCGACTTCGGCACCTGCATGAAAATGGACTCTGTGAGTCCAGTTCTACTTTAATTTATTTTTTAATTGCCACCAGATGCTCTTCTTTAACTGTGCAGGTCAAATTGTTTTGCTTCTTCAGCAGATAAATTGTAGGAAAACCAAAGCAGAAAGTAAAGGGAGAGCGATGTGCCTTCATTTTCCTGCATTTCATCGTTTTGAGCATCAGCAGTCGACTGTGGAAATTAGAGGTCCAAAAAAAACCAGTGCTGCTCTTGAAGGCTCTTAGAAATTATAGCTTGATTTGACTACAAATCAAAAGCTTTCTATTTGTGGAACAGTCATAATAAGTCTGAACAAGCTTAGTGTGATTTAGAAACAATTCTTGAACTGATGGAGGAGTAATTGCACATTTGGCCATAATCAGTAAAAATCTGATTTGAGTAAAAAGCGGTGCCAAGTTTTATGAAAAGATTTTCTCAGCTGCAGAACAAGAGGTGGATGTATCATTCCATTTGTTTGCGTTTTAGTTCATTCAAAGGATTAAAAAAGTATCATGAAAAGACTAAAAGTTAGCAAAAGATGACTTCTGCAACACAGCCCAAATTCTCCCGCCGGCCTGATGGTTTAATCTTGGATTTGCTGCACATTTTATGAGTTTTACTGATATTATATATTTTTTTAATTTTTGTTGCAGACTGGGATGGTGCACTGTGACACGGCTGTCGGCACGCCAGACTACATCTCTCCAGAGGTGCTTAAGTCTCAGGGTGGAGACGGATACTACGGGAGGGAATGCGACTGGTGGTCTGTGGGCGTTTTCATTTTCGAGATGCTTGTGGGTCAGTGAACGCTTCACAAAGACATCAGTTTAAACTTGGGGTCTCAAACTCAACTTACCTGGGGGCTGCTGGAGGTAGAGTCTGGTCAATGCTGGGCTGCATCAAGTATTCCACACAAAAAAAAAAAAAAAAAAAAAAAACCATAGCACATAAATGGCTACAACTCCATCAGTTTAACAGCTATTGAGCTAAAATTTGATGCGGTAGTAGCTGAGCATCATTTCTAACATACTCTGGGATGACAACTCACCATATAGCCTGAGAACGTGAATACAGAAAACCCTCATTTAATGCGGGGGTTACGTTCCAGACTCCCCCGTGATTGGTGAAATTCCGAGAAGTTAGGGAGGTTATATTTATTTTAGTGTTTATATACATATTTAAGGCTTTATAAACCGTTCCCACACTCTTGCAATGTTCTTAATGTTCTAAACTCTCTAAATGCTTTAAAAGAGCACAGTGAAAGTGAGCAGACAGACTGATGCTACGGTTACTGAGCCAATCAGCGCCTGGGGGCAGACTGGCCATCGGAACTACCGGGAACATTTCCCGGTGGCCTGGCCCGCTCAGTGATCCCCGAGGGGGACTAAAGGCTTGGTCCAGATCGTGCTTGATTATTTTAAATAAAAAATCCATATCGCAGAGATGGGAAAAGACAGACTACACCCCCTGTCCCCTCCTTTCTCTTTCTGAGGCTGCGTGTCTCTGCTCTGCTGTTACAGACGGCCTCAGTAAGAGAAAGGAGGGGACATCTTGGCGATTACTGAGCGGGCCAGGCCACCGGGAAATATCCCGGTGCTCCCGATGGCCAGTCCACCCCTCAGCACAATGCTCTAGTTGGTCGCCTTTTATCATTCAGCCAATCATGTGACGTATACAATCTTATTTTGAAAACCCGTGAAATACAGCGAAAGTCGAACCGTGAAGTATCGAGGGACTACTGTAATGTTATATACAGAGCTGACCAAAAACAGTTGCAACGTTGTCCCTTCTCATAAGATCGATTAACACGTTGGCATAAAGGGCTGTGGGTGATATGGGTTCTTTAAAGGAATGCTAAGCCCTGAAGTCTGGTTTTGTTTTTGATCAGGACTTTAACGGGCAGGTTCAACTATTCTTAGATAACAGACGTTAAGAAGAATCTGACTTCCTGACATCCTTAAAGAATTCGCCAACTTTACCAGATTTTGCTTGCTCAAACAACACATTTTGAAACGAGTGAATTTATAAAAAATACACTTTTGAATTGTTAGATAACAGTTGCTTAAAAAAGGTGTTTGCATAAAATGATTAGACGTGTTTTCAGATCAAGTTTATTCTTGCACTGGAACAGCTGATTGGTGGGATTTTACCTGACGATGTGCGTTTTGTTACCTGGATAAAGCGTTGGCGTGCAGGTCCCTCCAGCTGCAGCGTCTCTTCAGTCAAATCAGAGACTAAAGTGATGCTAAGATGCTCAGCAGTTCTGTCTTCCTCCTTTATCTTGTTCTGTTTCAGCACAAGACACAAGCGTTCGTGTTTTGTTGTTCTCTACTCAGAACATGCGCTGCCTCTGTAGGCACTCAAACACCACACTTTACCCCCGATTACTTTAAGACCTCCTCCGTGTAGTTGAATTTTACCTCCAGCAGCGAGAGTTGCTCTTTGGTGTCTTCTTCCAGCTCCTCCAGCTGCTCCAGGAGCTGTGTGGCTCTGGAGAAAACCAGAAGCTTCTCTGCTCCTTCCAGGAGGTGGATCTCCTCTTTGAACCCGTTTATGTCCTGTAAGCTGCTCCGCATCGACCGGAGGCTGGCCAGGATCGTCTAAAATTGGAAAATGTTACACTTGTACTGAACACCTGAGTCAGAAGGCAAATGCCCCAGAGGGCTGCGTTCTTTCACCCCTTTTATTCATTTCATATAGAAATGATGGTCGCAGCCGGTTCCCACAGTGTCACATTTTAAACTCTTATCAGCAGTGATGACCCAGACCCCGGTCCTGCGGTCGGGGTCTTCACTGAATGGTGTGAGTCTTCCTTTTTAACGTTAAATGTTTCAAGACAAAGGAGACGGTCACTGATTTTAGAAAAGACTCTTCAGTTCCAGCTCCTGTGATCATTAACGGTGAAGCTGTCGAGGTGGTGCAACAATATAAATATATGGGAACTGTTCTTGATGACAAACTGACCTTTGACCCACGTGTGAGCTCAATTTGTAAGAAGGCCCATCAGAGAATGTATTTTTATCGGAAGCTCTGTGGTTTTAATGTTTATTCTACTTTTATGAAAATATTTTAATGTTCTATCTAGAACTTTTAACTATTGCGCTCTCAGGACATCATTTTAGATGCAGGTCCCAAAGGTCAAAACTGAACTGGGTAAAAAGGCTTTTAAATATTTCGCCCCTGCCACTTGGAATATTCTGCAGAAGGATTTAAAGTTATCATCTCTGGTTACGTTGGGACGATTTAAATCAATTCTAAAGGAACGAGAGATCACATCACTTGGCTCCTGTAACTGCTCTAATGTGTAATTATGTGATTTGTCCTGGATATGTATTTTGTGTATTTGGTTTAGAATTTTGGATTTGTTGTATGTTTTATACTGCTGTCTTGGCCAGGCCACGCTTGGAAAAGAGGTTTTTAATCTCAGTGAGTTATTTTTCCTGGTTAAATAAAGGATACATATATACATTTATTGAGTCTTTTAACTTTCACCTTCATCTGTTGGTTTGGACTCTTGACGTGCAAAAACAGGAACAAACTCTCAGGATGTGCAGCAGAACTGCTGGCACAGTCCTGCAGAACTTCACTGACCTACACAAGGCACGGTCAGTGAACAAGGCCAGGCTGATTCTGGCAGATCCTGATCACCCACTCCATGGTGAGTTCAGGTTGTTTCCATCTGGATGCAGGTATCTGCTGCCCAGACGTAGAAGAACAGACTGAAAAACTCATTCATCCCTGTCGAGATCAGGCTTCTCAACGGACAATGATGATTTCTGTTCTGTCACTTTAATGTCTTGTCTAGTATGGATATTTTGTGACTGTGAAACTAACTGCCCCATGGGGGATAATAAAGGTTCTTGAAATTGAACCTCTCAAAGTGGTTCGTATAGTTGCAGCTGTAAACCTAAAAATATAAAATCAGTTCAAGATAACATTTGTTTTAACATTTTAAATACATTTTCCAGGACTTGAGTGACATTGTCAGGCTAAGTTAGGTCACGTCCTTCATCTTAAAGTATTTTGTGCTATTTCTGCCGTGCCTATAGTGTTTATGATGGGGGATGTAAAGGTCATGGATGTTTTTCACTTACTAATGTCAAATGTTAAAAGAACCATGTGTGTGTTTGTTAAGAGTTGTTTTGTCTTTGCAAAGGGAAGCCTGCAGAAGCATGGAGCCATTCACCTGATAAACTCAAGGCCTTAAGCTGGAAAGCAGAGCTGTCTTCACATCACCTTTGGACCATTACGAAAGACACTTCTTTATACTGCCTGTGGGCAGACCTTATGATCCGGGCATGATGCAACATCCTGTATAGCAGTTTTCAACAGCTGTTCCATCTTACAAGATTAAACCTTGGCAAAAAAGATCTTCTCCTGTCTTGTGTGGCTTATTTATTTAATGAGCTGATGATGGGATAATTAAATTATCCAGCATTTTAGTCAACAAACAAGAAAACTGATGCTTCACCTGTCGGTTGTGAAGATGCTCAGTCGGTGTTATGTTAGTCATGTCCATTGAGGATAAAATGGACCTAATTTTTGTGACGTTCTTCTCCATCGTCTTCAAGTCCGCCTCAACATCTTCCACCAGCTGAAAGAATCAACACCAGCAACCTCCTCAGAAAATTACATCTCATCGATAAATTAAAAGTTTGTATTTTGGTACGTAACAAACCACTTGTTGGGGGTGGGGGGGTGCCATTTTTGTTTAACATTTGAGGTCACGCCACACGAGCAACACACAAACTTTAAAAAAACGTAGGAGCCATGTTTTTGACATTCTTACGGCAGCGGCCTGCAGGAGATGGTCCAGCGGCTCAGTGATGCTGCTCTGCATTTTGTGCACTTCCTGGTAGCTCTGGTCCAGCCTCTCCTCATGAGTGCTGATGTCGCACACGGTGGAGATCTCAGCCAACACTGACCTGAAGTCCTGGAGGGTGCGTCTGATCCCCTCAGAGTCATCCTGGATCAACTGTGGATCAGAAATTCAAGCCAGAACCATCTTTAACCACTGTTTAAGATCCGAATGTTGTGTTTTTACAATATGTCAAGATGTGAAAACAAAGAGGAGTAATAGAAAAATCAAATAATTTACACATTTATCACAAATATTGTAACTAAATAAAGGCTTTTAAACTAAGACCTGATAAAGTTATACTCATTTTGGTAACATTTTCCACAAACTCGTATAATATCATATTTTTAGTTATTCACTTGTTCATGAGAAATTTTGCTAATGCTACAAAAACACACTCAGGCACGGGCAAAACAATATTGCCCTCCGCTAAATAGTTTTTAACAAAGGTCATCAGAGATGTTTTGACTTTTGTTGTCTCACCTTCAAATATTTTGCTCGTTTGTAGAGACTTTTAGCTGCTGTGAATGAGCAGGGAGAGCCGAGCCAAGTCTGGGCTTCAGTCAACCAACAGGCAGCTCTGTGAAAAATGTCTTCAAACTCCTGCAGACAGGCAGGGATCTAAAACAGACAAAGTATCATGAGCGTCAAGTTTTAGGTCCTGCTGCAACGCAAATGTTACATGAAGTCAACCATGAGAGTCTGACTTTGCTGAGGAAGACGGTGCGCTGCTCGGCCATCTGCGCTGCGTTCTGGTAGAGCTGCAGCGGTTCTGTGAGCTGGTCCATGAGCACCTGGGCTTTATCTGGATGGTCCTCTGCAAGATCCTGCACTTCACCTTCCAGAAGCATCAGTCTACTGCGCCAGGAATCCAGCTCATCCCACACTCGCTGTAGAGGAAATCAACACAAGGCTCGTCACACAAAACACCACGTCTGGCATAAAACGCAGGGCTGAGTGCACAGCTAGCATGACAAGCTAGTTGTTGTGTATGTTCACGAAGCATTTACTATTATTGTGATCCATTTTTCTTCTGTACGTTTTTCAGCATCTTTCAAGTTCCACAACTTTGTGCTGTTTCAACAAACCGTATCTCAAAACGTTCAGCTCGTTCAGGACAATACTGCTATGACTATTGGTATTGGTGCAACTTTAGCTTTTTGAAATATTTAGCCTTTTCTGCAGTTTTTTTTTCTCATAGAAAATGAATTGAGCTTATTCTACATCCTTCAAATCTTTAGATCTGTTTACAAACTTTTACTGATCCTTTTATATTTTGTTCAGCTTCTTTCAGCTTCCTTGTGCAAATTTAAACTTTTTCAGCTACTTTCAGCTGTTTTCTTCAGCTGTTTTGTGCTCCTTTCAGATTTTTTCTGCTAACTACAACATTTTTGTGCTTCTAAATTATTTCTGCTAATTTCAGCTTGTTATGCTCCTTTCAGATTATTTCTTTGTGTTTCACCTTTTTCTGCTATTTCTGATATTTAGATGCTCATTTTAGATTTTTCAGCTAATTCCACTTTTTTTTTTGCACTCATTTCAACTTTTTCAGCCTAATTCAGCAAAAATGTGCTCTCACTACTTCCTTTTGGTAATTTAAGCTTCTTTTTGCTTATTTAGCTGCTTTTCAGATGTTAACAGTACTTTTTGTGCTCATTTCTGCTTCTTTCAGTCTAATTGGACAAATGTGTTCTTTCTGTTTTCCTCAGCTAATTTAACCTTGTTCTACCTTTTCAGCTACGTTTCAACATTTTTTAGCTAATTTCAGTTGTGTTCAGTTAAATTCAAGTTTTCGTGGTAATTTCTGCTACTTTCAGCCTAATCACCGTAACTTCTTTCTGCTAATTTCAGCTTGTTGTGCTATTGTCTGCTAATTTTGGCTAGTTTCAACTTATTCTGCTATTTCAGCAACTTTTTAGCTGTTTTGTGCTAAATTTAGCTTTTTTCCAGCTAATTTCACTTTTTTTTCTAATTTTAGTTCGTTCCACTTCCTTCTGGTAATTTGAGCTTCTTTCTTCATTTTCAGCTACTTTTGTAGGTATTTTGCTAATTTTGTGAAAGTTTTGCTTATTTAAATCTAATTCGGCACATACATGTGTTCTTTCTGCTTTCATCTGCTAACATGGGCTTGGTCTCCCATCTCAGCTACATTTCAGCAAGTTTTAGATAATTTTAGCTGTTTTTCAGGAAGTTCCCCAGCAATAAGCATTCACACTGCATTTTTGCAGGAAATGCAATTCTTCCCATTTTAACCTAAAGTTAGATAAGTGTTTACATCAAGGTAAAAATATTAAAGTAAAAGTAAAATAAAGACATAAAATGTGACTTAAGTCAAGATGTTTTGCAAAGGCACACAAACAAACAGAAAGACGTACACAAAAAGTAAACGCACCTTGAGAACAGCTTGAGCTTCGCTGAGTGTTGAACTTCTCTGATCCAGTAAAGTTTTCACTCTCTCCAGGCCAGAACCGAGACCTTTCACTCTACCAGCCAGTTGCCTAACTGGGTTGTTCCTCTCCAAGAGCTGCAGGAAGAAAGACACAAACATTTACCAAAACAAGATGTTGTAGTGTTATGTTCCAACAAGCAGTTTATCGTCACCATTTCTTCTGCTTTCTGTAGAGACTGTTTAACTTCGTCTATCTGCCTTCCACAGTCAGCAGGAACTGCAGCGTATCGGCTCTGTACGCTGCCTGTGATCGACTTCAGCTTGTTCTTCAGGGAGTACAAATGTTGTTGGAGCTCCTTTCAGGGAAGAAACACATAAAAAGAGAAATGAGTAAACTGACTGAAACTAAGAATCAGAGTCACAAATTCGGCTCTGATACTTAGAAAATATGATCAATCAATTGGGTCAAATTTATAAAACACCAATAAAAAAAGTTGGAATCCCATGCAAAATGTAAATAAACAGAATGCATTGACTTATAAAGCTTATAAAAACATTTTTTTAATCACAGCTGAACATGCTGAAACAAATTGTACCAGTGTCTGAAAATTAAAAATGACGATAAAATTAACAACGGCAAATATGAACGTTATGGCAGCAAAACATCTAATGAAGACAACAGAAGTTTATAAGCTAAGTGATCAGATTAAGAAAAGGCTAGAGGAATATTTTGCAACAAATTACATTAACTGGTAACAGAACAGAAAGAGGAGCACTGAGTCTCTCAGGAGTAAAGATGGGCAGAGATGCTGTTTTTTCTGGGTCAAAGCTCATAAAGTGGAAAACTGTTCTGTGATCAGATTAATTAAAGAATGAAATTATTTTAGAAAAACCATACATGTCACATCCTCCATACTAAAAAGGGGAGAGAACGCCCAGCCGGTTATCAGAATAGTTCAAAAGCTGGCCTCGCTGATGGTATGGGGGTGACTTAGTGCCTCTAGAATCATCAGCTTACTGGGAATGCACCATCAATACACAAAGTTATACAGTAGTCCCTCGTTTATCGCTGGGGATCTGTACCCTATACCATACCATACCATTTTATTTATAGAGCACTTAAAACAGCGACAAGGCCAACCAAAGTGCTGTACAAACAAACAAAAGGTAACACATAGGCAACATACACAACGAAGTACAAAAAATAGATATAAAAACGTCACAGATAATACTACTACTATTACTACTATTTATACTGTTTATTAATTACATCATCTCAAGTCAGCAGGAGCAACCTCACCATCACCATCCTCAACAACACAAAACTGAGTGCTGTAAGTTTAATCAGCACACAAACATTTTCAATCAGGGCTCATAATGTTCAACTGTCAAAGAAATGTGCAAGAAGATAAACTAATGTCACTCTACAGGTACATTTTGAGAGAGGACACTTCACAAAGACACAGTCAGGCCGTGTGAGACTGAAGGAGGTTCCAACCATTTGTTTTCATCGCCCAGAACCAAATGAGAAGAACAGCAGAACTTCCACTGACCACTGATCACACATATTGTTCTAAAGTGAACTTTGGAACAAACGGTGTTAAATAAGACGTCATATTTTTTATTGAACAATAATCTTCATGCAAACAGTGCCATTGTAATTTCAGAGATTGAGGAGAAACCAAAATGAGGAGAGTGAGATGAGGGAAGATGAAAATGTAGCCTCAGAGGTAGGGCTGGGCGATATCTCGATATATTTAAAATATTGAGATAAAAAATTGCGATATAAGTTGAGACTATCTCGATCTAAACGATATAGTTTTATACTAGGAAATCCTGCGTCTCTTTCTCCCAGGCAGCCCCCCTCCTTCTACACACACAGCCCTCTTTGTTCCCCCACCCTTCCTGCTTCTGCAGTGTGGGCGAGCCATAGAGGAGACAAGCAGCAGCTGTCTGAGCATGTGATTCTCTCTCTCATTGGCTCTGGCCACAACTAGACGACAGACCAGTCTCCTTATTTGAAATAGTTCAGAGCTCATTTAGCCGTGCTGTGTGCCTTAGAGGAACACAGAGAGGAAGCGCGACATTAATAAATCAGCAGTTTATCATATTGCTAAAGATACGGCCCTTAGTGGCTAACAAGATGGCTAACGCTTTAGCCGTCTTCTTCCACAGCCGAGACTGACTGTGTCTTTAACGATATGATAAACTGCTGCTTTAATAATGTCTCCACCTCTCTCTGCTCTTCTCATAAAGCTCAGCACAGCTAAATAAGCTCGTACCCGTAGTTTGTTTTAAGGAAGCAGGCTGTAAAAACATTTGGTTCACATTTCTGAGTGGAGGCTCACATTAATGCAGTTCACAAACACACTGATTAACGTGAAGTCACCTTTCTGTTTTATCAAGATACTCAAAGCTCTTTACAACACAATCTGTGCCCTCATTTACCCATTCATACAGCACTCTACTAGATCTATACACATAATAATCAGTGCTTCATCACATTCATACACTGATGGGACACACATCTGAGGCAGTGAGGGGTTCAATGTCTTGCCCTGGGACACTTCAGCATGAGACTGCTGGTGGAATTGAAACCCCAACTCTCACATTGGAGGATGACTGTTCTAACCACTCAGCCACAGCTGCTTCCTAGATTAATGTTGACCACAGAAGAAGATTTTAGACTTTTCTTGTTAAACAAGATTTGGATCATGCGATACATACCTCATTAAGTTGGACACATACACCAGAATAAAATCCATCCATCCATTATCTTTTACCCACTTCCTCTTTTTCAGCTTGTGTGGGTCTCTAGTGCCCATATCCAGCAGTCACTGTGCGAGAGGGGCAGGGGACACCCTGGACAGGTCGCAAGTCCATCACAGAGCCACATAGACAAACGAGACAACCATTCACTCTCTCACTCACACCTAGGGACAATTTAGAGTCACCAATCAGCCCAACATGCACCGCTGTCATAAATTCAAGCTGCATCTCCATTGTTAAGTACAGTACCACTCTAATGGCTTCTTTTCTATTCAGTTTTATCAACTGTAGGCATGTCTCCATTGAGAGTGCGTCCTTCACTCAACTTGAGCGGGAGCTCTGCTCTTGTTGTGATTCTTTATTGTCCGGTAGTCAGACTTCATTTTTTAAAACTTGTCACAGCACTGTTTAGAAGTGCAAGTGTAGCTGTGGGCCACCAGTTTCTTTGACATCCCAAGATAAAGTCACTTGTTCCTCATCGCTTCATTGAGCTCACACTGTGTGTGTGTGCTTATCTGCCAAATTTGATTAAAGGGTTTGCACCTCATCATTCGACCATGGAATAACCTGCGATTTGCAGTTCTCCGTCTCAGGAATGTAAACATACACTCAAAGACTGGACTGAACATGGGACTTGAGGAAAAATTTGAAAGCATTGCCTTATAGAAATGCAATTTCTAACTTGGGCCCGGCCCTACCCGGGCCAAAATAATGCACTTGATGGGCAGGTTGGGTCGGTCTCGGGCTTTTGATACAGTTTTACAAATCACACAGCACTAAGAAAACTAAATAAGAATGCACAATATAAAATCGTGTTACTTGTTGAGGATGAGGCAGGTCCGACCAGCCAGTTGAAAGAGGTTAAAAAAAAAAAAAAAAAAAAAGTGCAACTAAGCTTCAGATGGATCACTGGATCACCAGCTGCACGTGTCTCCGCACCTGCTGTCATCTGCGGTGAAGGAAGTAGCAGCATCTACAAAACCCGAAGCGAGCAGCACGTTTGTTCATCTGTATAACAGTCTATCTTTAGTTGAGTTTTTTTAGGCTATTTGTTTTGTATGTTAATATTCATTTGGTGAAACAAGAAATCTTATATCTTCCTTTCTTTGAAATACATATAAAAAATAGCATGTCAAACCGATTTGCTTACAAAAGCAGTAAACGCATAATTAAATTTTTTTTTTTTTTTTTTGGTTCGAGCCTGTAATTACAGTTAAATGATTGGGTCAGGTTCAGAAAATATGGCTATGGGCTGGGGCCGGCTCAAGTTGTATTTTTTAGGCCTGAATGCAACTCTACCACCTTTTGCTGATGTCAAAATGATTGGCTCGGCATTGCTGGCTTGGAACCACAGCTAAGGCAGTT
Organism: Hypsolebias antenori; assembly: GCA_031762315.1. Lineage (NCBI taxonomy): Eukaryota > Metazoa > Chordata > Actinopteri > Cyprinodontiformes > Rivulidae > Hypsolebias > Hypsolebias antenori. Next base: position 17,681,269 of record JARVGS010000789.1, on the reverse strand, counting down.
CCAAAAATCAAGCAGGAGCAGGTAATAGAAGCATATTTAGCCAATGCTAAGTTGATGTGAGCTGAGTAAAGCCACGCACGGCAAAACAAATAAAAAAAATAATTCACCAACAAAGTGTCAAGGTTTTCGGGTAAGGCAGGACAGGAAAGAACCCAATGGTGCAGGCAGGACTTGGAGGCCAGGTTGTAAAATCTAATATACTTTTAATAAAGAAAATAAAGTATATAAGTAACCTTATAATAAGGTTACTCCCCCCCACATCCATTTAACTGTGTTAATCTGAATTATTTCAGTATTATTACTTCAAATCAAATTAGAAGTACAATGCTGAAAGTTGTGTACCTGCACGTTTTATTTTACACACACAAAAAAAAAAAAAAATAAAATTGTTGGAGACATCCATTTCTCAGACTTATTAGAAGTTGAATTGATTTATATCATTTAAGAATAGTGTTATCGCACAGTATTGTATGAAAAGAGTTAGACGTGACTCTCAGCTACTATCACATCCAATTTTAGGTTGATGTCTGTGAAACTGACAGAGTCACAGCCATTTTTGTGTAGGTTAATGTCAGTTAGTAGTCCCCCGCCTCTCTTGCACACTACTAATAGAACAGAATAACTTTATTATCTGTATCTGTATTTATCTATTATCTATGTATATCTATTTATCTATTCTGTTGTTGTTGTTACTTTATTTCAGACACAATATAAGATCCATATATGTAAATAAAAAATAAAATAAAAAAGATTAAAATAATAATAATAATAATAATAATAATAATAAATAAAATAAAATAAATAAAAAAATAAAAATAAATAAATAAAAAGGACTAAAAAGCATTCCTATAGAGGCTCAACCGCTCCTAGAGGCTAGGAGCATTCCTATAGAGGCTCCTATTCTATCTATTCTATTCTATCTATCTATCTATTTATTTCTATTTATCTATTATCTATGTATTTATATATCTGTATTTATTGTCTGTACTAAATGGTGACAGAACGTTTTCTTTGACAGGACTCGAACTACAGCATTCCTGCATTTAGAATAGAAAAACAGGTCTTGGGGGTCGGATCTCTGCTGCTTCACAATCACTTTCAAATGTTCTATTGGAGAAGCCTTGTACTCTTATGCA
>JARVGS010000789.1:17653451-17680033 GCA_031762315.1 Hypsolebias antenori | reverse complement strand
GCTGCATCAAGTATTCCACACAAAAAAAAAAAAAAAAAAAAAAAACTACAATTAAAAATTCCAATGCTGTTATTGCTAATATCACTAGCAGGTGGCCATCAGAGTACTAACGAACCATTCATTGTTAGGCTGATGGTCCTCCTAGCATGTGAACAGCTAGTTTTGAATGTCAACAACAAACTGGTTGATCCACTATGAGAAAGTGCTATTTATAAGACTGAACAGCTCCTCAGACTGAAAAGTCTTTCAGATGAAAAATGAAATATTTCCACTAGGGTTGCACTGATAATCGGCCCCAATTTCCTTAATTTTGGAAAATCAGAAATCTGTCAATACTTACATGAGAAAACGATTTTACAGATTTTTTTCAGTTTTAACAACAATAGTCTGAACTTCATTTTTATTTTATTTCAGAGCACTACCTCATGGCCAGTTAAAACAAGTTCGTATTGTTTCTAGGATATTGTTCAAGGGTATGTTTTTCAGTAAAATAAGATTTAAAATTGAAGGTGCAATGTGACCTTATAACACCTGACAGCGCTTATGAAACAAAATTGGTATCAGCCAAAATCGGAATCGGCAGGTCAGGCTTTTTAGAAATCGTGATTGGTTAGAAAATTGCAATCGGTGCACCCCTAGTTTCTACAGATTTAAATTTATTTATTTTTTTTAAATTTAAAACAGCCCATCCAGAGGACCTGACTTATTTATTTATTTTCTCTACCTGGATTGTTGAGCATGTATCAGGATATGTGTAGCTACATTCTTTTAAATTGATTTTACCGGCATACAAAGCTTCATTACCGTTTTAGCTTTAATAAAAAAACTACAAAAATGCACACAAAAAAAAAAAAAAAAAAAAAAAAACAACTAATGCATCAAACAACAATTGGGTGCATATATCAGACCTTTGTCCACAATTCGGCTTCCATTATATATCCAAAAATAATTGTGTTACCTCTACAATGGAGTGAGGAGTACTTAGCCTCGAATCGCGGCCCGGTGGCTGTTAATAGCAGAATCCCATTGGAGTTCTGAATTAGCGGTGACAGCAGTTCTGTTAAAAACAATGCTTCAGTGAGCAATCACACGGTGCAATTGGCCCCCGGGCCGTGAGTTTGAGACACCTGATTTAAACAATTAAAAACGATGAAAAAAGGTGCTTGTTGTAAATGATTTTGTTCCTTTGCCTCTTAGGTGACACTCCGTTCTACGCCGACTCTCTGGTGGGAACCTACAGTAAGATCATGGACCACAAGAACTCCCTGAACTTCCCTGATGATGTGGAGATCTCCAAAGAGGCCAAGAATATCATCTGTGCTTTCCTGACTGAAAGGTAAAAAAAAAAAAAAGAGAGAAAAAAAAAGATTGATTGTCTATTTCTTTTTATATTTGGAGAAACTACTCACGTTTTCAGATTTATTTTCCGTCTGTTGACAATAACTCAAAATAAAACCCAGTTTTTAATGTTTCCTTTGGTTGAATTTGTATTGGGGAAAATAATTCATGCTGTTATTTTTAATTCTGAGGGGGGTGAGATTGGGCAGAAACGGTGTGGAAGAAATCAAACGGCATCCTTTCTTCAAAAACGACCAGTGGACCTTCGACACCATCAGGGACAGTCAGTATCACAAACCTGTTTGTGATGTTTCACTTGATAACATGTTTCATCTGACAACAACTTCAGTTCTGAGTTGGTTCTTTCAGAGCGCAACAGAAGTCTGCGTTCAGCTTTGCACAGAAAAAAATACAAAACTAAAGTTTTCCTCCTCCATTTTCCTCGTCAGCGGCTGCTCCTGTGGTTCCGGAGCTGAGCAGTGACATAGACACCAGCAACTTTGACGAGATCGAAGATGACAAAGGCGACGTCGAAACGTTCCCCACACCCAAAGCTTTTGTTGGAAATCAATTACCGTTTGTCGGCTTCACCTACTTCAAAGAAGACCAGTAAATCCTCCTCTTCTCCTCCTGTCTCTAAGCATTTTTAGAAACTTGTCTAGATTTAGTTGTGGTTTATAACTTAATGTTTAATTAGTTGTTTTCTGTACTTTAGGTTGCTTAGTTCTGCCAACAACATCTCGGTGGCGCACGATAATTCAAAAGGAGAGGTAAATACTTGATGTTTAAAAGTAGCTACATTCTGCTTCAGGATGAAAGTTTTATGTATCAGGAGATTAATATATACATATATTTTTAACAAGTAACGTATCGCTCTGCTTCTCTACTGTATCACAACAAACTGCTAAAAAATGCTAAAGCAGCATGTGATCATCTTAAATATTCACGTTGAACATGTGTGTTTGGAAAGGTTGCAGGAGTAAACCTCTTCTCCCTAAACCGAACGTGGCAGAACAGTTTAAAGTCTGGAAAGTTTCATCTAAACAAGACTTTTGGAACAAATAGACCAAAGTAGAGGCACCAGTATATTAGACAGGGTCGTGTTTAGAAGAAACCAAACGCAGCATGTTGACACAAACGCCATTTTGGGGCAATGATTTGGGCTTGCTCTGCAGCCACAGGACATGTGCACCTTGCAGTCATTGAGTCCACCGTGAACAACTCGAGACTGGATCAACAGTATGATTTCTTCACAACCTTAAAGGACACTGATGTGGTCATTCAGAAGATGATTACTGACAGTTATTATTGAGGAAGGCGGCTTAATGTTTTTTCTTCATCTCCATCTTTTACTGCTTATCCAGTCGGGTCGACATATATTTAGGAGAAAAACCCAGACATCCCTCTCCGTAGTGACACTCTCCGACCTAGAGATGTTCCCAAGCCACAGAAGATACACAATCCCTCCAGCAAGTTCTGGGTCTATTTCCAGTGGGACATTCCTGGAAAACCTCAAAGGGAAGCGACAATGAGGCATCCTAATCAGATGAACCACCTCAACGAACTGTTTTCAGTGTGAAGGAGCAACAGCTCTACTCTGAGATCCCCCTGGATGACGGAGCTCATCACCCTGTCTCTAAGGCAGAGCCCAGCCATTCTGTGAAGGCAGCTCATTTTGGCTGCTTCGTGATATCAAGCTTTCTGTCATGATCTAAACATCATAACCACAGGTTAGGGTTGTGAAATGTAGACAGATCAGTAAATGGAAAGCTTTGCGTTTTGACTCAACTCTTCACCGTGATTGACCGAAGCAACACCCCCACTACTGAGGAGGAGGCCCCGTTCCGTCGATTTATCTCCCGCTCCATCCTGCCATCAGGAACAAGACGCCCAGATGCTTTGGTTCAGTTCTTGGATATTCATAATGACAGTAAATGAAAATATGTCTGAGTCTGAGGTTTACCAGCTAAAAACGGATTGAACCAGATACGTTTATTGCATTTTGATACAAAAAAACAAAACTATGAACCGAAAAAGGGATCCGCTTTCTTCTTCACCAGAACAATAGTAGCAGCCAGCTCCACATCGTTTGACCTGAGCTTCTCAGGAGCCACCTGCAACACTCGTCAGTTCACACAACCACACAGAGCACGGCTGTAAGCCACTTGGATTATAATTTAAATGACTCAAAAGGGGATTTCTTACTCCTGATCCTCATTTATTTGCACTTTGTTAGTTTCAGTGTTTGTAGCTGCACAGACTTAAGCTGCTTTTAAGATGAACGGCTGAGCTAATGGCTAATCTGAGTCTCTGACTTCAGTCCCCAAATGTAAAAGAATGAGTTTTATTTAGTTTGATGTAAATATATACAGGGATGTATTTCTTTTAATTCAGTCTAATTCAACGTTTAAGTTCAAGATTATAGTTTTAAAAAAGCAAGACGGCTGTCAGATGTTAGACTGCCTGTTGTCTTTCAGAGGTTTGAATATTTTAATTAGTTTTTTTACGTCTTGTAAAAATCAGAATGAAGCAGTTGGTCTGTAGCGAATACTCTGATTAATATTTGTTCTTTTATCTCCACTATTTTCTGACCTTTTTGTGTTATTGGTGCATTTTATGTTTTCAGTCTGCAGCACTTCTGAAGAAACTTCACAACCTGGAGATCCAGCTGAGTAATGATAAGCTGGTCAAAGATGACCTGGACAACAAATACAGGTACAGAAACAAAAGGAATGCAGTTCAATTGTTCGGCAGCTTAAGCTTTTATTGTTTTTATTTTTCAATTTAAACCTTGATTCTGTGCAGAGCTGCCACCATTCGTTTAGAAAAAGTTACCAAAGAATTTGAGGATGAGGTAAGTGTGTAACCTAATTTGAAATTGTTATATTTCCACAATATTTCAAACCAAAACAGTAAATCCGATCCATAAATTAGTCACAACCTGACCAAATTAGACCTAATCTACGTGTCTTGGATGATGCGTATGTTTGATGTTAAAACATGTAATTGCCGGTTCTGATGACAGAGTCAATAAGCTGTTAAAGTGAGTCATGAAAACGGATCTGTGAAGTCACAGATTTGTAAATGTTTCTTTGGACTGATGCTCAGGTGAACAGCAGGAAGAACTTGGAGACGAGTCTGAGGCAGCTGGAGAGAGAAAAGGCCCTGCTGCAGCACAAGAGCCTAGAGAGCCATCGAAAGGCCGAGAATGAGGCCGACAAGAAGCGCTGCCTGGAGAACGAAGGTACCAAACACGCTGCATATTCTGGATGCATGGGACTTTAATTAGTTGTATTAAATAATTTACAGGTCATTAATTCCTCTCACGAGTCTTATTTCCTTGTTAATTTCTACACGTTTCTGCATTCTCACTGTGAAATGACAACATTTTTTCCTCTTTGTAATTCATAATTTAAAAAGTGGAAAAATAACACTAAATCTCACAAAGAACTTAACATTTTTCATTTGTTTGGCTTTTTATTTTTTGATTTAAATATAATTTAAAACGCTAAAATAATCTGGGTTACAGTGCCACCATCTGGTCAGAGTGTAAAACTACACAATAAAAACTGGATCAGATTAAACTGCATATTTTTCAAAACTCACCTTTCATATTTTTTAACAGAATTCAGACACCTCATGTCATATGTATGTTATGCACATATAAATAATTTATTTATGTTTTAACTTAATTGTTGTTCTGTTTTTTGCAGTCAACAGCCTTCGAGACCAGCTGGATGACATGAAGAAAAGAAACCAAAATTCACACATTTCCAACGAGAAGAACATTCAGCTGCAGAAACAGGTCTGTTAATCTTATTTAATTTATTTTTCTTTTCTTCAGCATCTTTAGCTTGAATAATAAATTGCTTTAAAAAAAAAGTCAACAAAGGTATCAGCGGATTTTGATTTCAAGTAAAAGTTACTGAACCTCTCAAACTAATGAGGTGATGTTGAGGTGTGTCAAACCAAATTAACAAAACATGTTTGAGTTTAGTTTTATTTCGGATTTACAAACAAATGTGTGCAGTTAAATATTCAGATATTGGTGGATGAACAATAATTCAGTATACTGATTGATATCAGAGGCTAAGACTGATTTATTAGAATTAAACCATCTTATCTGACACATTGTTCTTTTATCGTCATGGTTCATGGTTCAAATCTAGAGTCGCTTGAATAAATAAAAAACATTGATTTGTATTTGTTGTCACAACAATTCTAAACAAATTATTGACTCAAGCATTTAATTACGCTTGTATAATCTCTCATATATTATTTAATATTTTAGCATATGCCAGATGATTTGGAAAACGTGCTGAACGAATTATGCATTATTATTAAAGAACTCTGAAACCAGGTGTAGAGAAAGGTGTTTGAGGCACTCTTTGGACTAAAGACATTTCTGTGTGAAATATTTTACAAATTACAGTGTTTAAAGTGACTTAAAGTCACAGCTGAGGTTTCAACCAGACCTAAAGGAGTTTTTAAAGGGAAGATTGTTGTCCCATCAGTTGGAGGAAGCCAACACGCTGCTGCGAGCCGAGTCCGAAGCTGCAACGAGGCTCCGTAAAGCTCAGACTGAGGGCAGCAAGCAGCTGCAGCAGCTGGAGGCTAACGTGCGCGAGCTGCAGGATAAATGCTGCCTGCTGGAGCGCAGCAAGCTGAGCCTGGAGAAGGAGTTCATCAGCCTGCAGGCGGCGCTGGAGTCCGAGAGGAGGGAGCACAGCCAGGGCTCGGAAACCATCAGCGACCTGATGGGTGCGTGACACACACACACACATCATTAAACACACAAAAATACGCAAAGGCCTGTAAACAATGGGATCAATATACCGCACAAACACTGAGGGCAGCAAATAGACTTTACATTGCTTATTAAGTTGTTTACTGTTGATTCTGAATTCAGTCAAAATTCTTTAAACAAACGGCACATTCACTTCCTGTCTGTGTGTGACACAGAGCGGTCGCTTCAGGGGTAAGGAAGCTGAATAAAACATGAACCTCTGGTGCTTCTTTATGAACCACAGAGGCCATAATTCAGGATTTCAAACTGGGTTCCTTCTTCTGGTGTTTTACAGACAGAAGCTTCCTGTTGGTTCCAGGCACACGGTGGTATAAATCATTCTCCAACCAACAATCTAACAGCTAGGCTAATAGATTAGTCCTAATCCTGCTGAAGTGGTGTGTCAGCTGTCATATTAAGCCTTTTATTCGATTGTGGTAAACCACATGAAACCACATTCTGGTTCAAACTGCAGCTGTTAATCTTCAGATGGATTTCACTAACAAGTCAAACAACAAAGCAAACTGTAATTAAGACTGCAGTGAAACAACAACAAGCTTTTATTACGTACATATATTTGCTGCTTATTTTAACAATGGTGACTAGATGTTGGTAAGAACAAAAACTGCAAAATCTTGTATGGGCTGCTTTTTCTGCTCATTTTTGGCTCAGTTCTTGTATCTGACCATTTTCAAATGATTTTGTTAAGACTCTTAAATACAAAAGTCGACACAATTAGAAAGCTATGAAATACTATTTTTTGGAACAACAAGCTATTCCCAAACAACAATTTGCTAAAACCTTGACTTATCTCAAGGTTTTGTTTGAAATTATTGAAGGAATTTGAGGAAACTGGACACATTTGACAATATAATTTAAATATTTGGTTCAACGTGTCAGTATTAGAATGGAGGTCAGGAGAGAATAAACACCTTCAGACTTATACTGTGCAATAAAAGCATCTTGACAGGACAAACTTTATTTACAATAAAATAAAAAGTATAGAGTAAGATTCTTAGGTGTGCCTGTTTGATGTGAGATATGTGTCTCTGAGTCCTCTCTGCCTATTTTTTTTTTTTTTTTCAGGACGTATTTCGGGTTTGGAGGAAGAGGCCCGCCTGCAGAAACAGGTTCTGTCCAAAGCTGAGACTGAGAAGAGACAGCTGCAGGAGAAACTCACTGATCTGGAAAAGGTACCTCAGAAACGTCCCAAACCAGACATCTGAACCAGATCAAGTTGAAAGAGGAACGTGACTAAAAGGAAGAAAAACAAACGATTGATCTTTTCAGCCAATGTGTCCAATTTCCACTCAAGAGCTTCAGTCTGACACCAACTTGGACACTATTTACTGACAGATTAATATTTTTATAAATGCTCTCGGTGCTGAATCACCTCTGCTTTTGTTTCATGTCTGTACAGGAGATGAGCAACAAGGAGATTGACATGACCTATAAGCTGAAGGTTCTGCAGCAGGAGCTGGAGCAGGAGGGGGCTTCTCATAAAGCCACCAGGTCTCTGCTGGCAGACAAGAGCAAGATCAAAGTGACCATCGAGGGTGCCAAGTCAGAATCCATGAAGGGTGAGGCTGATTTGAACTGTAGGCCCAAATCAGAACCGGTTGAGTCAGAAATGCAGATGAATAAGAACGCAGCTTCTGTATTACATCCATTCTTATATTTTAAGATTTCAACACATTCGTTTTAAAAAAAAGTTAAGGTTGAAGAAAGTTTTTGAGGTAAGGAAATAAAGGTTCTTTCAGAAAACTGTTCCGCAAAATGGGTGCACAGATCAGCCTGTCTTTAAGCTCCCTCTGGTCATTTAAAAATCACAGCCAGCCACGTCTCGCACAGGCATGAGTTTTCAGAAATGAAGGAAATAACACTGAACCAAAAGAAGCGTGGAGCAGAACTCAGCTGTGTTGACATGAAGTGTGACGTATGAAATGTGACATAGCCGTCGTATTTTCAAAACGTGAGTAAACTCAGTGATGATTCTCTTTGTGGTTTACTAATTTGTTAAATACAAACTAGCTGTGCCTCAGCATCAATCTTCCCTCGATAACAACAGTTTTTTGTTCAGTGGGTTGCACAGATCACATATTTCATCACTTCATCACATTATTACACTGCAGCACATGCTGATCGTTTTAGCTCTGTTACCAGTACTACTTTGCTTTGGGGGTGGGCGGCCTTTGACTCCCCTTGCCACCTCGGTCCATTCCGATATCACAGCGAGGTGGCCAGAAGGCGTCCTTGTGGCTTTTTGTGAGAGCTTAAAAAGGAAGTAATATTCCTTAGCTGCTGGTGTACACAAGCTGTAGCTCTAAACGGCAAAGCTGAGCAGAGGAACTCAGAGGATATACAAGGAGCAGAAAAGTTTTCTGAGATTTTAGAACACACGATGCCTTCAGGAGCTAAGTCTTTTCTAGGAACGTTCATCTGATTTCCATTATGTAAGACCACATTTTGCAGACAGTACTGGATTGACCTGCCTGCGGTCCAGACCTGTTTAAGAAAAAAAACCTGGCGTTTTTAAATAAAAAATTAAATGCTAGCTTAATTAAATTTCGAATGATTAGAACAAAAAAATTACTTGAACTGTATTTTTTCTGTTTAAGAGTTGCAGGCAGGGCAAGCAGGAATGTATGAATAAATTACTGTAATATTTAAACACTTTAAATCAATTTTAAACACACTCTATGATAAGATGCATATTCTTCAGCGTCCTGCGTTTTGTGGCCTTTTAGTTGTACTTTGCATGCACTGAATCAAACTTAGTGCATGGATATTAGTCCCACGGTGTTACTGGAATTATCTTTGCTGCTTTAATCACAGCAGATTAACTCGGGGAAGATTTGTTCTAACTGAATTATTTTCATGCAGAGATGGAGCGGAAGCTGGCGGAGGAGCGAGCAGCCAAGCTGCGCCTGGAGAACAGAATCCTGGAGCTGGAGAAACACAGCAGCATGATGGACTGTGACTACAAACAGGCCTTGCAGAAACTAGATGAGCTGCGACGACACAAGGACCGACTCACTGAGGAGGTGAGGATCATTCCTGTGAAGTTTGGGTTTGGATTTTAAAGGTTTCCCAAAGAAAATATGTAATAACACAGAATAATTATTTAAGAAAGCTAACTTCACCATAATAAATCTGCAATTTCCTCAGGTGAAGAACCTGACGCTGAAGATCGAGCAGGAGACCCAGAAGCGTAACCTGACCCTGAACGATCTAAAGGCCCAGAACCAGCAGCTCAACAGCCTGAGAACCTCTGAGAAGCAGCTCAAACAGGAAACCAACCACCTGCTGGACATCAAACGCAGCTTAGAGAAGCAGAACCAAGAGCTGCGCAAGTCTGTTCAGCTCTCCTTTCACCTGCTCCACCTATCAGATCTTTACAGATAATTCATGGTTTATTTATTTCTTTTTGCTTCCAGAGAAAGACAAGACACAGATGGACAAATGAAGGAGTTACAGGACCAGCTGGAGGCTGAACAGTATTTCTCTGTGAGTGGGATTAATGTATAATTCTGTATTAAACTTGTGCATTAGTTAGTAATGCATGTTTGAAACGGCTAAACAGATTTTAAACAAATATTTCCAATTTATTTTACTTATAAACAAGATTATTTTAGTTTAACTTGTTTAAGAATATTCAAATGCTCCTAACCACCACGTAGACATTCAGGCTTGTGCCACTACAAAGTTCACCTGAAAAATCTTGAAAAATCCTTCAAATTAAATTAAGTAACGTTTAAAAAGCATGGATTTAAAATGGCGATAACTGACCCACGTTTCAAGCAACGTACTAGTTGTGCTCCTCACCTCCTTTGGTTCTGCAGTGATGGGTTCCTTTTTAAACACTCACTGAACTTTTTAAATTTCACACCTCTTTCCCAGACTCTATACAAGACTCAGGTTCGAGAACTAAAGGAGGAATGCGAGGAGAAAAACAAACTCTACAAGGACACGCAGCAGTCTCTGCAGGAGCTGCAGGAAGAGAGGTGAACGAGCTGCGTAAAAATCCACCATTTTGTGTTTTTGAGTTTTGGGGATTTATTTCTGGGTTTGATTCTGTTCCGGCGCTTCTGTTTCAGGGATTCTTTGGCAGCTCAGCTGGAGATCACGCTGACGAAGGCCGACTCGGAGCAGCTGGCTCGCTCCATTGCCGAGGAGCAGTACTCAGACCTGGAGAAGGAGAAGATAATGAAGGAGCTGGAGCTGAAGGAGATGATGGCTCGCCACCGTCAAGAGCTCTCTGAGAAGGACATCACCATCAGCTCGGTGAGTTTCACAAACACACGCTTCCTGAGTTCAGCTCAAACCACATCTTCATTCAAAATGAGTAAACGCTGGACTTGACAGATGTTATGGATGTTTTGTTTTGTTTGCAGCTGGAGGAGGCCAATAGGACTCTGACCAGCGACGTTGCCAACTTGGCCAACGAGAAAGAGGAACTGAACAACAAAATGAAGGAAGCACTTGAAGGTTAATAACAAACCCTTAAATGAAAATTCATAAGTTTTTGTTGTCGGGTTTAATTTGTTGTTCCCGTTTAGATTCTGGGAAGTCGAAGGATTGGGAGCAGCAGATCAATCATATGAAACAGACGTTTGAGAAGCAGCTTCAGTCTGAGAGGACCCTGAAAACTCAGGTTGGTGGTTTTCAGGATTTCCTTGCGCCATTCTCAAAGTGCCGTTTTTAATCTTTTTATCCCGGTTTCCTGTAATTCTGAAATGACTTTAACTCGTGTTCATCTGCAGGCCGTCAATAAGCTGGCAGAAATCATGAACAGGAAGGAGGTGCGTGGCGGAGGCAGCCGCCGTGGTAACGACACAGACATGCGGCGAAAGGAGAAGGAGAACAGGAAGCTGCAGCTGGAGTTGAGGTCGGAGAAAGAAAAGCTCAACAGCACCATGATTAAATACCAGAAGGAGATCAACGAGATGCAAGCGGTGGGTGATGTGTTCACATGTCCACTTGTTTCACCGTCTCAAAATGAGCAACTTTGCTCTGAAGTCATACTTTTTTTTTCTTTCCACATGTAGCAACTGGCAGAAGAGAGCCAGATGCGTATCGAGCTGCAGATGGCTCTGGACAGTAAGGACAGTGACATCGAGCAGCTGAGGAATCTCCTGCAGACGCTCAGTGTTCAATCCATGGATTCTGCCAGCATGAGCAGCGGGCCAGAGTTTGATGCTGACGATGCGTATGCAGGTAAAAAACAACTCTTTGTAACTATTGGAATTATTGGTTTGTAGTAAATGTCCATTTTTTTGTGAATTGTTACTCAAATATGAAAGCCCACCTGTTTATTCTAGCAGCTTGTTTTCACTCCTCTGAAACAAACAAAAAAAAAAAGCCTGATTTATTTGAGATTTATTATTTAAATGACTGCAAAAACAATAATTCAAGCAAAAAATTAAATGTGTTTACAATTTTAAAACCCATTTTTAATCTAATTATTTTATTGATTACATCAGGTTTTATGAACAAATATTACTATCATCAGCAATAAAATAGAAATTTATATCCTGCTGTCTAATAATTTTACGTGGTGAAAACATGTAGAAAAAGTATCTGAAAGGTCCGAGCACAAATCCCTGTGGAACTACATGACTAACTCAGTGATTACTTTTTTTTACACGCGCAAATTTGAATGTTTGGGGGGAGGGGTGGGGAATTAACCAGTCCAGTACGGCTCATTTAATTTCATGAACAAGTTCAAGCCTCCACAAGATTTTATAATTTTGTTCATTAAAGTGAGGCCATGGCTGCATCACTAGTAACTTAAATTAGTGCTGGTTTTGTGCTTTGATGAATCCTAAATAATAAAATAAAATTATTCGAAAAGTATTTTTGTCTTGGTAATCATGAGTGGCAACATGTTTTAAAATTAAAAAATAGTTTCCATTAGAAAACAAACCTTTGTGCAAAATTGCAAACAAGTCTGAACATCAACAACGTTGACAATGAATCTGTGGAGATGTTTCAACTCAAGTGAGACACCAGGGTTAAAATCATCCATAGTATATTATAAGATCTTAATCACTTTAAGCCAATGATTTCCTATCTAAACATAATTGCATCCAAAGAATAAGTCCAGTAAGCTTTTAAAATTTTGTTTCATGGTTGGAAAATGGACACTTCAGTAATAAGGTCAGAACGCTCAAGCATAAATTTGCACAAAGTATAAGTATGTATTGATGGTGTCTGAGGTGTAACGTACATGACTATGTACTGTAATGGTTCGGCACCGGAACCCGGATGATGGATACGTTAGTCTAAGCTTCCATCTAGAAGCACATTTATTTAACTGCATAATGCTAACAGAGGAAGATACTATCTAAACATCCTGCATCAAATAAAGCAAGGCTAGTTGGAAAAACAGGCAGAAGCTCAAAGACCTGCCTGAGCGATCATGGACAGCTGCAATAGAGAGGGGTGAGAGGCATGTATAGCAGGCAGTAATATCATAGAATCATCCCTGAAAAGTCCATAGCAAGCCATTTGTGTTGTTGCTTTTGATATTCTCATATATTCAGCATCATTTCCCCACACAAGCACTCATCTAGCTGTGCATATTTCACATTTTATTTATTTTATTAGAGATAATCTGTATTTTCTTGTTTTGCATCAAGTTTAGGTCCCATTAACTGAAGCAAACACTTCTTGCGTTTGCGTTTTTGCTCTTGGGACAGTTTTAATTTGCCCTGTTGTACCTAAATGACTTGGTCGTACTGTTGCACTCCTGGCATACGTAGGAATCTTCCTGATTTTTCAACCCTTTCTCTCAGAAACCAGACTCGAGGGGTGGCTCTGTCTTCCCGTCAGAAACAACACCAAGAAGTTTGGATGGGAGAAGAAGGTCTGGGATAAACCAAGTCTGCACTTTACATGTACATTTCTCTGATTTACCTCTGATTTCTGTGTCTTTGTTTCTGTAGTATGTTGTGGTGAGCAGCAAGAAGATAATTTTCTATAACAGCGAACTGGACAGAGAGCAGTCCATTCCCTGCATGGTGCTCGACATAGAGTACGTGTAACACCTGACACACAAACGCAAGAAGTTTTAGATTATTTCTTACAGGTGTTGAATAATAAGATGCAATATTTATCTCTGTGTTGCAGCAAACTTTTCCATGTGAGGCCAGTTACTCAAACCGATGTGTACCGTGCTGAAGCCAAGGAGATTCCCAGGATATTCCAGGTCTGTTCCAGCCTTCTTTGTTGTTTTATGACTCTGCTTCTCAATCGTTTAAAAGCTGCAGATAACAGTCGTCTGTGCATCCCGCAGATTCTTTACGCCAATGAAGGTGAGAGCAAAAAGGAGCCAGAGTTTCCCGTGGAGCCACTGTCCATTGGAGAGAAGTCCAGCTACATCTGCCACAAAGGCCACGAGTTCATCCCCACCATCTACCATTTCCCCACCAACTGTGAGGCGTGCACCAAACCCCTGTGGAACATGTTCAAACCTCCACCGGCTCTGGAGTGCCGGCGCTGCCACATCAAGTGCCACAAGGACCACATGGACAAGAAGGAGGAGATCATCGCTCCCTGCAAAGGTCTGCACAGGCTCACCTGTTATGCTGCTTTAATGCCACCTATGAATATTCAAGATTATTAACTAAACGTCTCTTTTCTTTGACCTTCAGTGAACTATGACATATCTGCAGCCAAGAACCTGCTACTGCTCGCCTCCTCCCAGGAGGAGCAGCAGAAGTGGGTGAGCCGGCTGGTGAAGAGGATTCCTAAGAAGCCGCCACTACCGGATCAGTTCGGACGTTCCTCACCACGCCTTTCCATGAAGGTTCAGTCCAGCCAGTCCTTGAAGAGGCCCAGTCGACAGCTCCCACCCAGCAAGACCAGGTAGACAAAGAAAGATTTCATATTTTGAAAACTTGCATGAACAATTTTCTTTTCCAGTTGTTTTTTTTTTTTTTTTCTAATTGCAGCTTCTTTCAGTGTAAAAGTCGTGGGTTTCATACAAATTAAATGGAAATTATTCTCCCATAGAATTTAGCTTTTAGTTCATATCCAGCAAAAAGTTTATTTAGGTCGTTTTCATACTCAGCTGACCTCTAATAGGAGATAATCATTTTATTACCAAGCTAAAGCACATTTTATCACCCAACTTTGCTCAAACTCGCTGCAGTAATGTTTAGTGATAACGTCTTAGTGATTCAGACCTGCTCTTGTTCTGTCCAGGTGTGATTTAGTTTCCGTTTCTAAGGTAAATCAGAAATATGTCACCCCATAAAGTCCGTTTGCACAGCTTTTGGTGTAGTTATAAACTCATTACAACCATTTTAAAGGACTTCTTCACATTTGTTTAATAATGAGTTATGTCTAATATTACATTGTGGGTTTTTAAAAACTATCACGACTATGAAAACTGATTCCCTGCTTTCAGATTGGAGGAGCTCAGTGTCCAGGACTGGCACTGGGCGTCGGATGATATGGACGATGATTGTGCCTCAGTTCTTGTCTGACGGTAACACTGTGTGCAGTGTGTGCCGTGAGCATTAAAGCATTAGCGTTACATGTTGGGAGCGTGAATTTAAACAGCAGAACGCAACGTTTTAGTAAAACACATCAAAACAAGTTTATTTTCTGACCTGATTAGCAGAGTGTAAGTTTAAAGATTTTACGAGCTGCAGTCTTAAACCTAAATGCACCGTTTCACAAAAATTAACCTGCCCACCATGAACAGTTTTAAACTTTGTGCCAAAAATCTAGTTTATTTGCAGAAAGTCTAGTGTTAAAATATTTAAAAAAAGAGTCTCTTCTCTCTTCAACAAGTTCAGCAGGTTTTAGTTGTAGGAAAGAGCCGTATCCTCCATCTTTTTCTGACTCTTATAGCCAGATAATCTGAAAAATGTCTTTAAAAATGTTTTGTGTACATCTTTGAAAGGTTTTTGGTCAGTTTGCGCACGCTGTGCTGTGATTTTTCTAAGTATTTGCTTTTTTTCACCTGCTGGTCACTTTTGTTTACTCCCTGCTGCATCCGCTGACCCCAGTCCTCGCAGATCGAACGGATTCAGAATGAGAAGAGAAGAATCCAGCAGCACCTGGTACCAATGACGACTCCCCCCTGCTCATGTTTGTCTCACATTCAGCTTGGCCCTTAAATGTGTTTGTGTCGGGTTTATTGTCACTCAGAGGGGATGTCGGGCCACGTGAAGGTGTTTCAGACGTTTTGCTTCTTTCACTTTTAGTCGTAAGGATCACTTTGTCACAGGGTGTTTGAAATAAAGGCTGATAGTTGAAAATTTGGCAAGTAAAGAATAACTGAACTTGTTGCTTTAAACAACCCTGTATGGTTTGGCAGAACGTTTTAATTTTTATAAAAACCAAGCTTTAAATGTTTACATCTTGTTTTGTTTGAATTGCGGCTACACGCCAGGGAAAACCATCCACAGCTATTTTATCAACATTCACAGCCATTTTACGATGGCCCCGCCCCTTTTTGGAATAAATAAATAAAAAAAATAGATAATTCTGAGCTGTTCGCTACTTGAACAATCAATAAAACTACCGATTTGTTTTCCAGCTTTTAGATGCTGGAATCATTTGACCTTTCAGGTTTTTAGTTGTGCAGCATTAAAGCAGAATAACTGATTGTTGGAAAATGTTGAAACATCTTTCAGATTAGTAGATCCACAAATATCTGCTGCTGGGAAAGGCCATCTAGTTATGCAGGACTAAAACTACCAAATTTTTTTTTCAAATTATATCAGTAATTTAAAAAAAATGTCTGAATCTGCATTTTGTTTGTATGTTTTTATACTTTGGAATTTTCTGTTCAGTTGTATTGACATTTTTCTTTTATTTTACCTGGAGGACATGTAGGAAGATTCTCAGCCATCCAGGTCATGGTCAATCCACAAAAAGTTATAAACCAAAACAACTGGACTGCTGTTGGAGCTGGAGGACGTACAAAGAATTAAAAAATACTCTCATAATTGTGACACTTTTAATCCTCCATATACAGCAGTCTCATCTTGTATGTCCTGTTGTGAGGAAATTAGTGAATACCCAACAGATTTATTTGATATTTGTCATTTTCTGTTACTCTGATGCGTCACTTAGATTTGTTCAGAGTAAAATTGCAATCACTGATTACATCATAATTATGCGAAATAACTTTCTATGTGGATTAACCAGCTAGAAGTATTTTAGATGGTACAATAAAAGTAATTGATGACTTTCACAGAAATTACATGAGACAGATGTTTACAACTGGCTGCTTCTCATAGTTTATTAGTTTAATCATCCCTGTAGGAAACTTTAACAGACAAATCTCATATTCTATATTTGCTGTTCAAACATCGACATAACTCAAAGACAGAAAGTTTCTCCTATTTCTAATTTTCCACTGGGACTTGTCCTGCATGTTTTCACCCTAAACTACCGGTAGGCTTTTTTCCTTTCAAAATTAAGGTGACGTGAAGTTTTTCTCCTTGCGTGTAATTTAGAAACAAGATGGCCTCACTCGTTTAACTTGTTTCGTTTCTTTTCCTCCAGTTAACCTCGCTTTGGGAGCGTGATGCGTCTGAGGTTTTGTGGTGCGTTTCCTCTGAAGCTTCGTCTGCAGATCGGCACGCTGAACTCGTCACTCCACAACCCGCTCGTCTCCCGTCTCAAGCCTGTGAGAGTTACGTTTGTTCTCAGCCACTTTTTTTTTTCTCCCTCCCTCTGCGAGCCGATCAGCTCCTGAAACGATCCAGCTACACGCTTTTTGTACCTCCGAGACGCTTAGGGAGCTCGTTTTTTATAGAAAGGAGCGCTGGCGATAAGGGGATCCACTTTACCTCAACGATTCTCAGCAGGACGAGCCGAGCAGGAAAACTCCTCCACGTCGCCTCTGAGGATCACCGTGGCCAAAAAGAAGACGTTTTGTGTTTAATGATTGTGAACTAAATGAAGGGTTTAACGGGGAACACTACGCTCAGAAGGTTCTGTATTTTGGTTTTGTTTGAGCCCGACCCCGGAAAGTGTTTGTACTTTCATGATTGTAGCTTCTCGCTCTCCACAGCTCTGCTTTTGGGTGAATCTTGTGTTGAAGGTACAAGGTCCTGAGGGTTCACCGAGGTAGGGGTGGAGTGTAGGATTCCTCCTGGATTGAAGCAAATAATCTCCCGAGTGCCTGTTGTGCAGATTTTGATGGCGAATCACTTAAACAGAGGACCATAATCCTACGAACCTGCACTGTCATTTCTACAAGATTAAAGTTTACTGAACTGCACCATTAGTGCTTTTCTCATCTGAGCTCCTTTTATGTTATTTTTGATTCCCCCCCCCCCAGAAACAATGCACATGCAACTACTCTTAAGTTAACATGCATGCTTTTTTTTTTTCCCTCCAGGCTTCCCCTCGCAATAGTTTTCAGACTGCAGTGACAATAAAAAGCAGAAAACGGTGAGGGTATGCAATCAAATCCTGGTCCCCACGAGACAAAAAACTGAGCAGCACTAGTCCAATGAAAGTTTTCTAAAAGTATTTGTGATATTTTTGTATTAAAAGTAACCAAACTCAGTTTGGACACGTTGTGTGTATGTGGCTTTATATAGCAAGGTGGAGAGTAAACTGTGAGTGTGTGTGTGTATGAAGTGCTCTCCTTTAACCATGAAGCATGTTTTATACATATAACTATCCACAGTATATATTTGACATGCCATACAGTGCACATTATATTATTTATACAGCATTGTCCACTTTGTATTTAAGGGTTTTACATCCAGTTTGCATGTTTGCTACCAAACTGCTCGATGATGACCACTTCAACAATAAACGCGTGGATGTGCCTTTCGTGTTCAAATTATTTTTTTTACAGAAGTGTCTGCATGTTTTGACGGTTTCATGTATGACAGAAATCACGCTGTAAAACGTTAAAATGTTTGGTTTATTCAAGAGGTTTAAGAGAATTCCACACAAACCGTATAAAAACTAATAAAAATACAGTATTTGTCATCCTGAGTTGGAAGATCTTGGATTCTCTTGGCTCATTTTTGAAAAATACTATAACAAATATTTGGTCAGATTACAAATAACTGGAATGTTAAAATGTTTGAATTCGACACAAACCAAAACTGATATTAGAACCATTGTTACCCATCAGCCCGTTTGATCGTTCAAGATTTCCTGTGAACAAGTGACCCAGTACGATCAGAGACCTGAACTTTTATCAGGTCTGGTGACCAAGACTTGGGATTAATTGTCTTTCTTGGAGCTCCTGCTGCTCCGTCGCTGGTAGTAGATCACAGTGAGCAGCACCCACAGGTTCAGCAGGGTCATGGCAACGAACCGCACCAGAACTGCGAGAAAGTGACAGAACCTGTTAAAATTAAGATGTTAGAAAAGCATATCTAATAAAAACAATGGTTATTATTTAACTGGGAAGTTAAAATGCTGTAGTTGTTGAAACAGGCTTGTTTCTGGCTACGGTAAATGTAATTTTAAATTTGTGGTTTCCAGACTTTACAATTAGTGGTAGAGTTCTTGGATATTGCTGGTTGAACAAATCAATGTGCTTAAAGCCATGAAATTATTATTGTCCATTAATAATTTTAGCAGAAATGGAACAGGAGACACTGAGCTGGCTGTTCTCCATCTGTGGTAAATATTTTTGTTTTACTGCTTTAACAAAAGCACTCGGTAACTTTGTTCAGTTTTCTTTAAGAAAACAATACTGTATTGTCAAGTAAAACCTGAAGGGCAGCCAACATGAGAATTTTTTTTTTTTTAGCATTTCAGCCTTTCATCCACACGGATCTGGAGTTTTTGGAGCCCTTAAACAATATTTTTGAAAACTGGTTCTAAAGTGGAAAACTCCTGAATTCTTGTTTTAGTGTAGACAGCCAAAACAACCCTTATAAATGTCACAGTTGCGTCTAATCTCCCCTATGACATGTTGACATCCTCCTTTTCTGTTCACAGTTCATGCTAATATACACCTAATCAGTGTTGCCAGATCTCGCGATAGAAACAAGCAACCAGCTCTGAAAACAAGCCCCCAAAAAATCCCAACTGGCAACCCACCACATTGTGTAAAACAGCAGCTGTTTTTAAAGCGTATACATTTATTATGGCATTACACATAAACAACAGCAAAATTATGGTAAACTCTTGAATAATACACTTTTAAGCTCAGATAAAAAAAAATATACATTTTGAATATAACAGCAAACCCCTAGTAAATACAGGCAACAAAAAAACTTTCTTTAAACTGTTTAAAAGTGCCAAAAATATTTTTTCTACATACTGTATTTAAAAAAAATAAGAAAAAAAAAACATCCTGACATTGCGTGAGTGAAACCCCCTGGTGCTCGGTGAGAGATAAACAGGAAAGGCGGCATGGAAGGGACAAACTACCTACTACCACTCGTCTTTTGCTTTATTGTGCAGAGCTGGGAGATAATCGACTAGTTTCAATCGGAAAGAACGTCAAGCCCAAATAAGCAACTTCACGTTCAAAACAAGTCAAAAAAAAAAAAAAAAAACGCGACTCACAAGATTTCCAAGTGACTTTAGAAAAATAAAAACGCCCAAAGTCGCTTATACTAAGCAGACTTGGCAACACTGCACCTAATCCATGCCTTGCTTCCGGATTTGGGTGTACTGTATTTATCTGTCACAGCACCACCTACAGGCCTGACATAGTTACTGCAGTATTTTGGGAAGGATTTTGATTTTTTCGTGCATGGATAAAAAGATTTTTTAGAAGCAATCCCGTGATTAGGAGGATGTTTTTGGAAATTATTAAAAAAACAAACCATGCTAAAGTGCAGGCAGGGGGGTGGTTTTGTTTTGTCGTCACTTTCGAGGAGACTTGGCATTTTTCTTTCTCATCTATAACCACAGCCTGACAGTATCTTCAGATTCAATATCTTACAATTGCTTATTAAAAAAAGTAATAAACCACTTTTTTTTAAGTTTCTTTCTAAAATGGACAACTTTGTGTTGCCTTTTTGTGTTTATTCAGGCTGGATACCTGACGTGAATTTCAGCCACGCTGATGAGGATTTTAATCTTTTGGGTTAAATGTCATCTTCACATTAAAACGTTAAGGCTTTCAGAACTCTTTTTCTCAAACTACTCATTTCCCTCCTTCACTGTACACCAGGCTTCCACATAACCACCCTGAAGGAAGGCCTTTAGACAGCAAACCTCTGAAATGTCTAAAGACTAGTAAACATTCCCGCCCCAGTCGTCCAACAGTCAATTGTTATTCCACTCACCCTGCATGTCTCCAGTTGTCACCGTGGTGGTGTAGATCCTCGCTGGAACAAAACGACACGCTCATTATCCCACACAGCATCCAGTATTTAACTAATGAAGTGTTTAATTTAATAAACGAGGAGCAAACTAAATGGATTTGAGGCTCATTCGTGGATGGAAAGTGATCTGAGGAGAATTCGTAACAACTGACTTTAAAACGTGCCATGAATCATCCTGACTCTTATGTAGAGAGTCAAGAGTTTGGTGGCTGAAACCTGCTTTGGTCCATTTGTGTTTCTGTTAATATTAATATTTGATGTAACCAGTTCTGGGAACGATTGCACAGTTATGTCAGAATATGCACTGAGGGTCAGTCTCAGCTACAACCACACCAAATTTAGATCAATAGTTGTAAAACTGCCTAATAAAGGTCAGTTGGATGTGGCAGCCGATGGTTTATCAGATAAAATGTTCTGTTATCTTTAAATGACGGGCGATAAGTCTAAAATATCCCTTTAATACTCACCCATACAGGTGTAGGTGGCTATGGCCCAGGAGAGGGCGCTCACCTGTCCGGCGTCCTTAGAGCTCCAGAGGCACTGCAGCTGTGCAAACTTACTGGCAGCACTGATGAACGTGCACAGGCTCTGAGAAGAGAGTGGCGATCAGACTTCATGCAGGTACTGAACGTGCAGGTGAACTCGAGGTGAAACGGTAAAAAGGTTTCCTAAACTTTACGTTGGGCTGCGGGATCGCTCCTCTCGCCCTTTTTAAACGCAAAATGCCTAAAGACGTTCATCCCATTAAGCAAGCAGGCCTTTCTGTGAAACACCTGGTGAGATGAGGTCTCCTCGAGCCTCCACCTCATTGCTCCTGACTGATGACGTGACAAGCCTTTACTGCGAGACACAGAATTGATTTTAAACTGATTTATTACCATAGCCAGATCAATGATCCACCTCTCCACGGTGAGGAGCCTCCAGCCTCCAAACAACCTGAAACGCAGTCCGTTAAGGCAGAAACGCCGCGCTCAGAGCGCTCGAGGGTCATTGATTTTCTTCAGGGGCGAATGATCATTTTTACATCTATTAAAATGGGAGAATGAAAGGATACAGCACGGCGTAGACGAGGCTCTGCCGCAGGCTGCCGTCGTAGTGAAGAATCAGGAGCAGGAGGATGACATCTGATGACAAAAAGCAGGTTATAGCCCGCACCGCTTCAGGCCCAGCTCAACTTTCATTTCAAGGGCCACTGACGCACAATCACTTCAAGTATGCAAACTTCTCAGAAGTTCACAAGTTTTCCCGTTTCCTTATTTTGAAATGCAACCGGTGATGGGCGAGTGCCATTGTGTAATTCACACTAGTGGGATCCATTTTTCTTCCATACGGTTTTTCGGCACAATTCTCTTCCTGCAGTTTAAGCTATTTCAATAAATCATACATCAAAACGTTCAGCTCTTTCAGGATATCCCTATGACTTTTGCTATTGGTGCAACTTTAGCTTTTTGAAATATTTAGCCTTATCTGCCATTTTTTTTCCCTCAGAAAATGAACTGAGCTCATTTTATGTCCTTCAGATCTTTAGATGTGTTTACAACCTTTTACTGCTCCTTTCACATTTTGTTCTGCTTCAGCTTCTTTTAGCTTCCTTGTGCAAATTTAAACTTTTTCAGCCAATTTCAGATGTTTTGTACTCCTTTCAGATTCATTCTGCTAATTAAAACATTTTTGTGCTGCATGTAACTTCTTTCTGCTAATTTCAGCTTGTTATGCTCCTTTCAGCTTATTTATGCAAGTTTCAGCTTTTTTCTGCTATTTCAGCTACTATTTAGCTCATTTTAGCCTTTGCAGCTAATTCCACATTTTTTGCACTCACTTCTACTTTTTGTAGCCTAATCCAGCGAAAAATGTTCTCCACCTCCTCCTGATAATTTAAGCTTCTTTCTGATTTTTTTAACTGCTCTACATCTGTTTTTTTGTTGTTGTTGCCAATTTCAGTTTTACTCAGATAACTTCCACTTTTTGTGTTCATTTCTGTTTCTTTTAGCCTAACTGGCAAACATGTTCCTTTTGCTTTCTTCGGCTAATTTAAGCTTGTTGTACCTTTTTCAGCTACTTTTTTTTAGCATTTTTAGCTAAGTTCAGCTGTTTTCAGATAAATTCAAGTTTTTCTTGGTAATATTTGCTACTTTCAGCCTAATTAACTTTTTTTATGGTAACGTCAGCTTGTTATGGTCCTTTCAGCTTTTTTCTGCTAGTTTCAACATTTTCTGCTATTTCAGCAAATATTTAGCAGTTTTATGCTAGTTTTAGCCTTTTCAGCTAATTCCACTTTTTTTAAGCTCATTTCAGCTCTTCTGCTTCCTTCTGGTAGTTTAAGCATCTTTCTGCCTTTTCACCTATTTTTTGTTGTTACTAATTTTAACTTTCTTTAAGCTAATTTCCTAATTTTTGTGCTCATTTCTGATAATTTATACCTAATTCAGCAAAATGTGTTCTTTCTGCTTTCTTCTGCTAATTAAGGCTTGTTCTTTCATTTCAACTACAAGTCAGCATGTTTCTGTAGCTAATTTCAGCTGTTTTTCAGCAAGTTCTTCAGCAATAAGTACTCATACTTTCACAGGAAATGCAATTTCTCTAGTTTAATTTAAGCTCCAAAAGCAATGAAATAATGCAAGATGTCACACACTCGAGTGTGTTGTGAATGACTCTCAGCTACTACAACATTAATTTTTAGCATAGTATCTGCAAAATAGGCTGAGCTTTAGCCATTTTTGTATTTGCTACGGTTGATTCGCTGTGGTGGCCATATTGAGTGGGGTTTACTTCAAAAGCCAGTGGTTACTGTCTGACAGTTTCATTAAAACTTTACAAACAAAACCTTTTATACACACTTTTTTGGACTGCACATGTTTCTACCTTGATGTGTGTGTGGATTGCAGTTGTGCATCCAAAAAAGTGACAAAACACTGAAAGAAAAAAAAAAAAACATGACAACTGACCTTGAGCGATGAGGATGGGATATTCCAAGTATGTTGGAGGTGGGTAGTCGTAGTACATCTGGTACGTTACGAAAACGATGAACCTGGAAAGAATAAGGTTTATAACTGATATTTCAGATATTTAGTTTTAGAGAGCAGCATGTTCTTTTGTGAAGTGTTTCCGTCTAATAAAGACACTCCTTTAACATCTGTGACCATTTAAGATGTTTCAGAGTTGTACGGTGCTCTTGGTCCACTTGCGGAGGCTTGAATTCATGCCAGATTTGGCTAAAGTTAAAATGCCTTTTGAAAATATTTTGTAGCATGTGTGCTTCTTTACAATCAAAACCCTGACACTCTTCCTCTAATGCTGCAGATCCATCTTCTGCCAACGAAGCAGACTTGTAGAGGCATCTTGTGGCACCTCACAGCTTTGTTTGTGGTTTAAAATCTCCCAGATTGATGGGTGTTTTCCACTTCACCTGTTAGGGACTTTAATGGTATGGGCCAGCTGTGGCTGTTTTGGGGTGAGCAGTTCCAGCCTGCTCACAGAGAGATGAGACACTGAAGCATCATCCAGCCTGACTAAGACATGGAAGAGCTGGCTCCATTGCACTGATATACCATCACTGCTGAACCTACAGCTGTTTATTTGTAAGGTTTGTTATTTCCCTGTTTGTAAAGTTACAGATGATTTGAGTTCGTGCACAGGAACAGGAAGACATCACATCAAAACTGCATCTGCAGTAGCTCCCCTTCCCTTTGGCTTTAACCCACACACAGCATGCAAAATGATCTCCCCTCAGAACCTGCCTGACTTCACCCACCCAATCAGCTCCAGGACGAGGCTGTTGAGGCTGACTCCCGTGGTCCGTTTGGCTCTCATCAGGACGAAGATCTGCGGGAACTTTAGCACCATGCACGCAAACAGCGTGCTGAAGTTAGCGACGTGCAGTAACATGTGGGGCTCCATTGTTTAGGAATGTTAACTTAAAAAAAAATCTACCAGTTAGGCATAAGTAGTTGATTTTCTACATTTAATTAACCTTAATTTTTAAAAGAAATACTAGCGCCAGATGCTGCTTCGACGTTACTTCTATCAAGAGTTTTGGTGTTAGACCTAACTTCCGGTTTAACGTTTCAAAATAAATCAAAAGCGAAATTATTCCGCACTCAACAAACAATGTTACGACGTAACATAAAAATAATAAACAACTGATTAATGTATAAAGTAAATAAAATGAATTTTAAGGTTTATTACTATAATAGTTAATACATATACTTTGATTTACAATTTATTTTGACACAATTAAACCTGACTTCCTTTGACGTTTTGTTAGCTTGACAGTTTCCTGTCTGTCGGCTTCATCTCTCATTTCCGCAAACATTCTCTGAACCTGATTGGCTACAAAACAACCTCAGTTTTTCAAATGTGAGAGATCGTGATTTAATACTTGTTTTTTTATTTATTTAAATAACTCCAAAATATTTTATTATGAAAACAATTAACCATTTTAACAACTGTTTATTTACCATGTAACTCCACTGAATACAATTATTTAACATGTTTTAAAATAATATTGCATATTCCATTTAATCTCGTTTTTGGCATCAAGAATGTGCAAAATTCTTAAGCTTTACATTTTTTTAAGAGCCAGACTTATTTCTTTTACAATTTTAAGAAAACTAGATGAATAGAGGGACAACAATAAAAAAAAAAAACTTAAGCGGATTTTGATAAATTCCTTCAGTTTAAACAAAGATAGCACTGAAGTACAGTAAAACAATATTTCACTAGCTTAAATGTCATTTTAATAAAAAATAAAATGACAAAGGTATTCGACAAATAAATGCTGCTCAGTATTCAATTTAAGTATAAACAAACTTTGCATCATGCAGACATGCATGTATCTAAACTGGCTTTTATTGAAGTTTTAAGCTATTTTCTGCTTGTTTTTTGGCATCTTTGTAGTCCTGCAAAGAGCAGGTGATCAAACCTTTCACTAAGATCAGGTATCTTCATCGAATATCTGTTTAAACAAAACATTAAAATTAAAAAGTGACATAGATGTAAGACAATAACGTTCTTAAAATTCTTTTAAAAATGTCTTTAATGATCCATCCCACACTTCATAGACTGACCGTATCAGTCAGTTAGTGTTCTGGTGCGCAGAGAGGTCTTGTGTTTGTGTTGAAAGCTGCCAGGCCAAAGAAGGGACCTTTCCAGTCTGGTCAGCTCCCTCCCCAGTGGAGTGGACAGTCTGCTGCTGAATATTTGGTTGGTAGTGTTGAACTTCTCAGTGAAAAACTTCACATCGGTGGTACTGGGTAAAGGCTCCTCTTCTCTTGGCCGTCCCTACAAACAAGATTTAAAACAAAAAAACAATAACACCTCAAAATTAAACTGTTGTCAAGGTTTTCCTTCTTTTAAATAGACATTTCTTAAATACACTCTTTTGTGTTGTGTGTGCAACTGAAACACATTTAACAAGATTTAAGATGCTCATTGCAATGTCCTGAATAGTCACAAAGCTAGAAACAAAATGAGCACTTTTTTGTGTTTTTAAAAGCTTGTAAACCAAATTTTGTATGATCGATTAAACACAGCCAAAGTGAAAAAAAAAAAGTCCGATGTCAACAGAAAAGCTATTTGGCATGTAGAAGTCAAACAGCTTTGATTAACTGGTACATATTTTTATGCTCCTATTTGTTGAGTTAAACATGCAGATATAAAGTTTACCATGAAACTGTAAACAAACGTACCATGTTTTTTGTGACCTACCCTGACTTTGACTAATGTAGGTCAAATTTGTGACTCATGCTTTCTCATACTTTTCTGTGGATTCTGGCTTTGTTTACTTTGAGTGCGTACCTGCGTTCCAGAATAACATGTCTATATATCTGGTAAACTACTGGCATAAACTCTATCAAATGGATAACCTTCCTTTTATGTTTGAATTCATAGTTGGCAATATGTACATTTAAAATAAAAGCAGCATATTATTCAGGTCTCTCTTGTAAATGAGTCACCGAGGCTCAATGGGATTAACCTGTACAAATAAAAGTTGAATGAACTATGTATTTCATACCATGAAGTCACATTTCCAGAGAAAGTCCCACTTTTTCTCCCTGTGGACCACAACAAAACACATGGTTAAAATGATATTGGGCAACAACAACAAAAACAAGCAATATACAGTATACACACACACACACACACACACACACACACACACACACACACACACACACACA
>JARVGS010000789.1:17605351-17616457 GCA_031762315.1 Hypsolebias antenori | reverse complement strand
GTCTTAGCCGGTTGCATAACCCTCCATTTTCAGATGAGAAATTTTCAGGGAGGAGGCACGGCCCCCTCCCTGACCCACTACTGTGGGACTGTTTGACATGATCCAGGTACTGGCAGCAGGCTGGTCTTGAACCAGTTGTGGCACAGCTTGCAGCCTGCACCTTACGAACGTGCACAAAGCCACCACACCACCAGCACCTTTCACACTCTGAACATTTCTCCTGGCGCATTTATCTTTTTATTTTTACTGAATTGACTTTAAAAATGTTAGAGTGGTAAGATTTGAACCAGCAAATCTCTGATCTGAAGGCAGCTGTCTACCACACTGCACCACCAGCACTTTTCACACCAAGAACATTTCTCCTGGCGCATTTATCTTTTCAGTTTTGCCTAAAAGAGTTTGAGTGGTAAGATTTGAACCCACACTCCACAGATCAAAAGGCCACTGTCTACCAGACTGAACCACCAGCACTTTTCACACTCAGAAGATTTCTCCTGCTGCATATATCTTTTTAGTTTTACCAGTTTGACTAAAAGTAGTTTGGCAATAAGATCTGAACCCACAAACCTCAGATCTAAAGGCAACTGTCTACCACACTGAACCATCAGCACCTTTCACACTCAGAGCATTTCTCCTGCCACATGTATATTTTCAGTTTTGCCGAGTTGACTAAAAGTGGTTTGGTGGTGAGATTTGAACCCACAACCATCAGATTTGAGAGTAGCTGTCTACAAAATTGAACCACTAACTCTTCCACAAAGAGCATTTCTCCTGGCGCAATTATCTTTTTAGTTTTTCTGTTTAAGTACAGTATTTCAGTGGTAAGATCTGAACTCACAAACCTCAGATCTAAAGGCAGCTATCTACCACACAAAACCTTCAGCATATCTCTCCAGTTTTAGTTTCTCTTCATTGGCTCCCTGTCAAATCCAGAATATAATTCAAAACCCTACTTCTAACCTACAAAGCTCTCAACAACCTAGCTCCGTCTTATATTATAGATCTTATTGTTCCATATTTTCCTAACAGAACACTTCACTCTCAGGCTGCATGTTTACTTGTGGTTCCTAGAATTTGAAGACAGAGGAAGAACTGCTGGGACCGACTTCCTGTTTGAAAAAAAAAGCATCCCTTTGGTTTTGTCTGGATTTAGGACAAGCTTGAGACGGAACAAATCTGACTGGATGATGTCAAAAGCAGATTGCAATAGCTAGACAACCTTAGCAACTGTTTTAGCTCAACAATAAACAACTGTGTCATCAGCATAGAAATGTAAAGATGCATCAGGGATGTTCTGACCTACATTACCTATGTAGATTGTAAAGAGGGTGTAAAAACTTGATTCAATAACTATTTGAGAGAGCAACAAGAAGTGGCCTGACCAACAGCTCTCCCTGTGTGAACAGAGCACACTCCCCTTCTCTCAGGTGTCCATCCCAGCTACAATTTAGTTGTCCTGTTTAATTATGTTTGTTTTTCATTAAATTACTCATGACTGTCCTTTTAGGGGTAGAGATTTTTTTTAAGGGTAGAAGCAGAAATGCTTACTTGAAAGGGCAGCTCTTGTGTGATATTAAGAAGCTCATAAGTGGCCGTTGTGTTTAAAATGAGTGTTTATGTAATTATTTTCAGATTACATGTCCAATATAGGTCTTATTCATTCAAGGCAGTCCAATTTGTTCATAAATTTATTATTAGTAAGCCTGAGTCACCAGATCCAAGCAAACAGCTACCGGAATGCTCCCTGTCAAAACAAGAGAGTTCCTGAATCCTGTTCCGGCAGGATCCAGCTCAAATTAAGCTCTGGTTTTACAGATATTGAGTTAAAATCTGATGATGTGGTAAATGCCGCATCTCGTTTGTTGCATCTTCTCTTCATCTGATCTTAAAGGCGGCGAGCGATATGCAACACTTTGTGGCGTGCTCGACCTGAAATCTTTTACAAGCACGTTGATAAAACCCCACAATCAAAGCAACTTAGTGCCAACAAATGGCACTTTTCTTCTCTAAATTGTGTAATGATCCTAATGTCTCCTCTAAACGAACATGTGCTCGATTTCATCACCTGCTGATGTCTCTGAAACACAACGGCAGACTTTCTGTGAAGGAAGACAGACAGAAAACGATTCCTGAATGTTCTGATGTATTTAATCACTTTAAACGTATCCTTTAATGATGCTCTCTCGGGGAAAGTTGTCCTCCAGCAGTGATAGGTTACCCTTTTCATTAAGAGTTCAACTTCTGCTGGATTCATCTGCGTGCACATACTGTGTGGCATTATTGTTTAGTGAAAGCACTTGTGAAAATGACTTCTAAATGTAAATGCAGATGGGAGAGTTGCAGCTGATGAAAAGTGCAAAGATGGCTCGGGCAGAAAAGTCATCAGCGTGCTGAGAAGTTTAACTCTTGTGTCACGGCAGGAAAAAAGCTTTTTTTTATAATAGGGTATAGCTTCTTGAAATAATGGAAAAGCTTTCAGGTGATGCACATTAGCTGCTTGATCCTGTGTGAAATACTTGTTGGGGGTTTTTGCTGCTGGAGTCATACCTCAAAATGAAACCAGCACTTTCCCCCTTCGGTTCAGATGGACTTTTACAAAAGGTGTGCTGAGATTACGTTGGCTTCTCTTGGTTATGTTCATTGTTGTGACATCTGGAAACCAACTCGTTTTACAGCAGCCATCAGGATGTTTTGGTCTTGATATTGAAATTTTTGCAGATATAAAACACATTCTTCTAGAATTAGTTCTGCAAATGTAAAGAGACGACGTCAAGAAAGTCTTTAAGCACCGGAGAGGAGTGTTACAACAAAAATGCAACAAAGTTTCTGGGTGTGCTCAGGTTTGGCATCTTTTTGGACCCTTCTGAGGATTTTGTTCGTCGTTAAAGTAGTAGAAGTTAGTTTCGCTGAAAAAAAGTGCTTTAGTTTATTTATCAGTACTTTTAATCTGAATATTCATGGGAGAAGCGGTTTATCATCTTCCTTCTGATAAGAACAAGTGCCAACTGAGTTTTCTTAAACATAATTTAAGTTCACGAATCCGAGATAAATTTTACCAAAAATTTTAACGTTAGAGCTAAAACTTTAGTTCAAACTGAATAACTCTTCTCAAAGTCTTTTAGAGTATTTACATCATTCACCTTTTGAAATACTATTGGTTCTTCATTCGTATTTCATCATATATTTGCCATATTGTCATACACAAGCTGAAAACAAATGTTACAGAATTGTGTATTTAAGTTACCAGATTGTCTTTTCTTCAAGTGTGGGGAATTACACAATGTTACAAGGACTCACATTATTCTTTTGATTGAGGTCGGTCAACATTTATTCCATAACTTTGAACAGTTGGCGTAAAGACCTGTTAAAAGATGCTCGGACCTCACCATTATCCCTACATATTATTTAACTGGCTTACTTGGAATACTTTATTTTTCTTACATATATGGTTGTCACTGAATGACAACCTCATCTGGGGCAACACCACCAGCCTGATCAATAAAGCTCTACTTCCTCAGACAGCTGAGAAGAGCTGCTCTGGGAAGCTCAGTCCTCACCTCCCTCTGCAGGTGTGCAGTGGAGAGCATCCTGTGCTCCAGCATCATCGTGTGGCATGGAGGCTGCACAGCTGCAGAAAGAAAAGCTCTGCAGAGAGTGGTGAAGGCTGCACAGAAGATGTTGGAGTAAGTCTCCCCACCATCACAGACATCTACACCTCCAGCTGCAGGAAGAGGGTCACCTGCGTCATGAAGGACCACACTCACCCAGCACACACTTTTCGCCCCACTCCCCTCAGGAAGGAGGTAAAGGAGCATTAAGTGTAGAACCACTAGACTGAGGAACAGCTTCTACCCTGAGGCTGTTGGACTCATGTCTAACCATAATAATCACTGTGAAAAATCCCATGCTGCTGCTGATCTGTTTCATGCTGCTGTGCTCATTCGTACTCATCTGCTCACACAGACTCATGTTTGTGCTGCTGTTCAACATGTTTTATTACTAGTGCTTAGCGTACTTTTAGCTAACTTTTTTCTTAGTTCATATCTTAGATCTTATAACAGTTTTTCTTTTACATTTTATACTTTTGTTGGATGTAACCGGGAGCCTGTGTACAGAATCTTGAGCCATGGGTACTTAAACACTTTATGCTGTACTGTTGGTGTGCAAGAGCTGCTCCTGAAGACATTTATAATGTGAAGTGTAATTTTTTTTTTTTGTTGTTGTTCTGAACTTGTGGTTTTCTATTCAGTGTTTTATTTGAATCTCACTGAGTTTTTCAAGCATATAGTTGAGAAATGCAAGTGATTATTAGACCTGTGCACATTTCTGCATACTTTAGACGTATACGATTTAAGTTATGAAACGCTTTTGTGCGTCTGTCCCTTGGGGAGTGTTACTGAACAGTAGTTTGAAAGCGCAGGACTTTCCACAGTTTTGGTCAAGTTTAAAAAACTTAGTTATTTTACATTTTGTCCTGTCACTTGTGCTTTTCAACTAGAAGACCATTACTGACCTTTAACACAGACTAACAGTACTTTAGCTGGATTAGTTTGTCAGCAAAGGAAAAAGTAGAAAAACTTAAAAAAAAAAAGTGTTATTCTGTTCGGTGAAGTGCTCGATGTCTCAGCTGATGGTAAATAAGTGATCTCGCGTGAACCATGAAATGAGATCAATTGGCTTTTTAATATGGAGATCAAGCCAAACATCTGGAACAGCTGGCACCTGAGGAATCCAGTTAATATATAGATAAACGGACAGGCAGCAGCACCAGGTGTTTGTTCACGTTTACACTAAAAGGAGAATCTTAATTCACCAGGTCTTTGTTCTTTTAATGAGCAGCTCACTACATAATCCAGCTGTTTTTTTTTCCCCACACATCTAAAAAAAAAAAAAACAGATTTAACACATAAGCAGAGTGGCATTAATCAGGCAGCTTCCAACTGATGAGACAATAACTAGTTCAAGTTTTGTTGCTCCTCTTCCTTTTATAATTATTTAATAACTAATCTGATCTACCTGTGCAAACTCTATACGGATCAAAACCTCACATCCATCAGCTTAAACTAAAGAACACTGGTGGTTCTGCTGAACCTTTCTTCTAACCTCTTTAATGAACGTAAAATGCACTTTAATGGACAAACTAGGGTCATATTTAAAGTTTAACCAGCAGATTCAGATTTTCTTGCAGCTCACCCTTGCATGTTTTTGCTGTAGAAGTTGGTAAACAACAAAACCTAAATTTAATATTATACATTTGAGGTGATGGGAACACAAAATCGGTTTTCTGTCTGCCGTTGAAGCAGATGACTCATTTAGGACCTGCTGTTCACGTTTTAACATCTACAAAGGGCCAAACTAACTATCAGGGTTAGTTGTGATTCACTACTTGCTTACAAAACAGTCCTGAACTAGTCATGTTTTACAAATTAAACTTGAAGAGAAAGCTGCAATTAATGCATTTCACACTTTCATGATTTAAAATGTGAATTTAGTCTAAAATAGAAGAGAAAGGCCCTTGTTTGTTGTGATTTTAATGGTTTATGGAATGTCCTGATCTTTTTGTACCGAAGCAACGTAGTTGGGTTTCCACCCTCCCTCTCGGCTTGAAGGTCAGACTGAATGTCAGCAAAAACCAGTCTGGCATCTTTATAAGCATCGTCTGGGTTTCATTTTCTCACGAGCGTCTGCAGGGACCTGTCCTCCTCGTACCCTTTTGTTCCCTCGTTTTCTGCTCCCTTACACTCCAAGGTCAGATTTCTCCTGCATCTGTGAAGCAAATGGGTCAAAACATTTGTTGAATATTGTTTGAACTCTGCACTTCAGAGATTCCAGCTCAGCTGTGAGGAAATGAAAAAGAAATCTTTGTTGACATCTAAGACAGCAGATGTTATATAGTAACTTTATTAATTTTGGCGAATGTCTTCTGAAGGGCAATGTACAGCTTTTACCATAGTACAATACTTTATAATTACAACATTTACAGGTGTAGTTTATACATCGAACTGAATGGTGAACAGGCACTGAAGACGAAACAAAATATTAACTCTTTGTTTACAGATATGCTTTTTTTTTGTGACGGCTCCTCTTTACAGCAGATGAACACAATATTTCATTCAAAAGGAAAACAAAATTACATTTAAACGTATCACACAGCACCCACCCTATGATAAAAAGATGCAAATTTAGAACGGCGGATTTTACGTTCACGCTCGTCTGACAAAAAAAGTGGGGGGAAATATTTAACAGGAAAAAAAAAGTGAGCGGGGGCAACCAAAAAAAAAAGTATTTTCAATTTAAACTGTAACCTGAGTTACCTTTTTTGCAGTTTAAAAAGCCAAAGTTAAAATAAATGAATTTGAAGAGGCAGCTTTAGTATTTTATAAAGCCATTTTGAAATAAATAAAAGTATAAATAAACAAGCAGGCAAGCATACAACGTTTTTCCCCAAGTATAAATTCTTGTAATAATCCAGTGTTTGAATCTGTCGTTGAAAAATAGTCTAATACAAGTTTTTCCCCGTGCCCACCCACCAAGAAGGAACAGTGAAGGTTCTGATGGACATGAAGCCGAGTGTCAAACAGTTTCATCGGTTTTCCTGTGATGAAAAAAAATTTTTTATTTTTTATTTTTCCCTCCTGATGTGCTTTAAGGTCTGCCGGGGGTTTTATCGCACCTCAAAGGTTGTCCTGCGTGCGTGAGGCATGTTTCAAAGATCTGTTCTGGTGGAACTACAGGAGTGAACCAAGATGGAGGAAAAGCTGCTTCGTGTCGTGATGGTGAGCGCAGCCGTACAGGCGTCTGGGCTAAAGCACGGTGGCGTTGTGGCCTTCCATACGGGGCAGCCTCGGGTCCTGCACTGTTCCCATGGTAACCAGCAGTGGGCGGCTGTCCTCAGACACGCCCGACCGACCCAACGACATTGGATTGGGAATAGTCGCCCCTCTCGGATGGTTTGCTGACGTTGGCACAGGCAGACCTTGCTGGGGTGGAGGGGGGTTGGTGATCCCGTGGGCTGCGTCCAACGGCAGGCCGTGATCCTGATATCCGTAGCCGATGTTCCCACACGGGAAACGTCTCAGTCTGTAGAGCGGAACTGGAGGCAAGGCTGTTGAATCTAAAAGGAGAGGCGATTGGCCTGCAGGTGGGGGCGGTGGGGGTAACAGAGGCCTGCAGAGGCCCTGCTGCTGCTGCTGATGGTGCAGCAGCTGCAGCTGGTGCTGAAACTGCTTGTGCTGGTGTTGGAGACCTATCGCCCCCGCCACCTCGGCCACAGTCCGACCCACCTGCTCCTGCCCCTCTCCCGGCACCCTGCCAGTGCTACCTCCGGGACCCCCCACCCCTCCCAGCCTCTGCTGCTTCCTCTGCTGCTGAAGGAACCATGAGCCGTATGTGGGGTTCCAGAGACTGGTGTTTTTCCCGTTGTGGCCCTCCTTCTCCTGGGGGTGCCCCTGGGCAAAAGCAAGGTTAATGTGGCCCCCCTCGGAGCTTGGTTGAGTTGCGACATGCGATGCCTTGGCAGTGAGTGTCGCAGGGACAGCGGAGGTGACTGGGATCGTGGTTGTCATGGCGATGGAGGTCTGTGTGTGAGGCTGGTGAATGCATGGCTGAGGCTGAACTGTCTGTGCTTTGGCCTCGGCTGCTGTGCTCATCACAACCGTGTGCTCCCCCACTCTTCTGTCCCCTGCAGGGTAGGATGGAGGCGGCTGTGGAGCCTCCCCGTCAGGCACCTGGGCTTTCACGATCACCGCAGGAGCTGAGGGGTCGTCAGGGCGACTGGATACATGCTCCTCCTCCTCTGGAACAGGCCCGTACTCCACAGGCAGGGGCGTGGTCACCACATCTGGGTCCTGAAACAAACTTTCATCAGAGATTTTTCTATACAAGAGCAGTCACACTCACCATACTTGAATTTGCAGACGGTGTCACTTAATAAAATACTGACGGG
The DNA here is from genome assembly GCA_031762315.1 of Hypsolebias antenori. Classification (NCBI taxonomy): domain Eukaryota; kingdom Metazoa; phylum Chordata; class Actinopteri; order Cyprinodontiformes; family Rivulidae; genus Hypsolebias; species Hypsolebias antenori. Next base: position 17,608,512 of record JARVGS010000789.1, on the reverse strand, counting down.
CTGCATGATGCTGTAGTTCAACGCAACCTTGTGTACCACTTACTGTATCAACTTACACATGCATAGTTTGCAGAAACTAGGAACACACAAAGATTGGGCTAAATTTAGCTACATTTTTTTGCTTAATTTAATTTTTGATTATTGTAGAAGTTCACACTGACTAAATACGACCTAAAGTTAAGTATATATGTATGATTAAATCATAACCTATTAACTATGCTGTATAGAAACAGATCTTCAACAGGCTTGTTGAAGTAATTCAACAGCTAACATAAAATGTGTTTTCAGTACAATTTTTAAAATCCTGTGCATCAGGAAGAGATGAGAAACTTGACAGCTGAGACATCTGGAGTATTATTGATCTTGGACATTTTAAACGAGTCAGAAAATCAATGAGCAGCTGCCGATGTTGGCTGCTGGCATGCTTTGTTGACGCCAAAGCAGCTGGCTTCAGACCGCAATGCATGATGGGCTACTTTAATTGATGCAGTGTGAAGCTTTTGGACACAATCCTTACTGTGTGATGAGCTTTAATGTTACTATGTATTTACAAAAAACAATACTAATTATTTCCTTTAACGCATCCGTTTACCTGTAAGCAGTAATCGATTCTCTCCAGAATCGTGGAAAAGTTGGGTCTGTCTTCAGGCTGGTGCTGCCAACTCTGAGTCATTATGCGATACCTAAACAAAAACGCACCATAAGATTTTGATTACTTTGCCTCTGTGTAGCTGCTGAGAGGCTCGCCAGTACCATTTCTCTTATTTTAGTCTAGAAATGTAATCTAGATCAACTGCAAAAAAACTAAACTGCTTTTTAATAAGTGTCCCGGTTGTTTCTTGTAGAATCAAGCGTAACCTCCCACCAATTTGCTCCTCTAATCTCAGTCATCCATTTAACAAAGTCTTGGCCGTGATTTATTAGCTGATCAGTTTGTTTTTGGGTGCTTGCATCACTATGATAAATACTATGGCATTCCCAAAGAGATCATGGAAAATACACGGCTGTTGAACTTTGGTTACAACAGACCTGTCGCTATAGTTCAACCATTCTGATCCTGTCGTAAACAGCTTTTCGAAGGGGTAAAATTTAGGTTGGCTGAGTCTGACGAGTCAAGGACTTGTCCAAATGTAGAATGTTACATAGTAGAAAGAACTGGGAACACTGTTTATGTTGGTGTGGTAATTTTCTGGGCATTTTTATTATTGGATGAGGAGACAGCTAAGCTAAGAGGAACCAGTTGATGAGAACAGGTGAGAAAGGTCCAAGGCTGGCGATCTGCAAACAGCTGACCACCATCAATGGTGATAAGATGCAACCAGGAGAGGATGTCAAGAATTAGACGGGGAGAATGTCCCTTCGTGCAGAGCTTCATTGATGCTAATTAATGTCGAGGACGCCAAAGGTGAAATCACAATCATGTAGCAGCGCAGAGGGAAGGACAATGACCAGAAGGAGGAGGTCTGACTAGAATAAAAGCTGTGGCTTTTGGCAGATGTGGGAACAGGCATGAAAAACTCCAAATCTTCTAAAGTTTCATTGCACTTCATGTGGCTGCTATTTGAAAAACCTTCACACTGTCTTCAACTTGAGCAAACCTGCCAAAATATAAAACTTCTGCCAGAAGTGCTACATCTGGCTGCTGTTCCTGCTATTTGGCTGTGTAAATAACAATATAGTATAAAATTGATGGCAACATACAGATTCATAAAACTGTGTTTACACGAGCAGCTGAAAAATGTGGAGACTGGAGCAAAGTTGGAACAGGCAAGATAACAAAACTCTTCAATATGTCTTTAACATCACAGAGAACACACTCTTGTTGTGATACCCCACATTTGATATCAAATTTTCAAAAGGCACATGGATGGCTAAATTAAAGGTTAAAGATTAGTTTGTACAAGTTTTAAGCTCACTCGCAGCTCCACATGACTTTCTTTAAACCAGTGGTGTCCAATCCTGGTTCTTGCATGGCTTTAGATGATTCTCTCCAACAACACATTTGAAAGAAATGGTTATTTACAGTCTTCTGCAAAACCTGGAGCTAATTGAATCAGATGTGTTGGAGCGAGCCCTTGTGGAACAGGATTGAACACCACTGCTTTAACCCACGAGGGACTCATGAAATAAAATTAACATTGAAAACAGACCTCAGGTCACAGCTCAGCTGCTTGTCAGTATCTGAGTCTTAAAGAGGTGGGTTTTTAAAATAAAATAAATCACAGCAACCTCTTAAAGTTTGTAAAGCAGCTTAATTAGACCTCAGGGTGGGGTTAACTGAATGCATTTATCTGTGTGAGGAGTCGTACTTACACTGGCCCAGGACAATTTTTAGGTGGGTCCATCCTCCCTCCGTTGGTTACAAATTCCAACACTTCCTGGTTACTGCGACTCGGATACGGCATGTAGCCCAGAGAAAAAATCTCCCACAACAGCACCCCGAACGACCTTTTCAGAGGAAGACGATGGACACAGATTAGTTACAAGGTGAAAGAAAAGCAGCAGATTAAGTGGTAAATTATGGGTGTCATCGCTATTGAAGCGGAGGACGAGTCGCAAACGTCACGTTTATTAAAAAATAAACGTGATGGATGGGCAGTTGATGCACGGTGACAGTACAGAAGCTGAGAACAGTCGGGGGTTCTCACCACGTGTCTGTTTTCGATGTGAAGATCCCCTCCATGAAGGCTTCAGGTGGCATCCATTTCACTGGCAGCATGGCACGCCCCCCCTTCCTGTAATAGCTTGCCCTAAACGCAAAAACACACACCGACCTCACAATCTAAACAAAAGTCAGATTTAACAATAAATCAACTCCCTGCTACACCCATTTTTTAAACACATCAGTGTCAGAACTCATTCTGAACAAAACACAAGAAACTGTCCAGATGATCCTGCTGAACATTGTTGGATTTTATACCTGGATTATTGAGCATGAACTTTGATGTTTTGAACCACTTGACTGTCTCAGAAGAGTTGACGGAGGAGAGGGCGGGCCACGGAGGCCATCTTACCACCAGCAAACTGTTTTTTTTTCCCCCACTATGGAGTATGTCGTTTGAGGGGATCAATTTTGTTTGGTGGCTCCTCAATTAGGCTTCTACAAAGTCCTTTGGATGAAGGACAAAACATCTCAGCAAAACACAAAGAAACCATCCAGA
>JARVGS010000789.1:17555204-17577758 GCA_031762315.1 Hypsolebias antenori | reverse complement strand
AAAAAAAGTAAAGATTAAATCGGACAACTCTGATTTTACATCAGACAGCATTACTGCGGTTAGCCGGTAGAAGACAGATCTCTATCGTAGGCTAAATATCTATCGTTTCTACCGTGTACCGTTTATATCGCGCATTCCTAGTAGCTGGTGACACAATCAAAGCACTCTGAGGACAGAAGCAGTGTCATCAGGCCACTGTCATGGTCTTTTTTTGTTGGCTTCACGATTTTTGACTCAGAGGTGTAAGAAATAGACAAGCATGGCAGTTGTGATCAGAGTCCGAGGTGGAGTTAGGAGCTCTAAGTTCCAAAACTTTGGTGCAACGTCTGTCAGGCTGACGTGGTTTAAGTCACTACCTCCCTCTTTTACTTTTGGCTGTTCCCTCTTTAGTGGTTGCCACAACGAATCGCCCTCTTCCATCTCACTCTGTTGTCTGTGTCCCCTGTCCTCACTCCAACTACCTCCATGTCCTCTGTAACTGCATCCTCACAGCCTTCGACTAACAGTAGCACAGATTCCGCCGGCGCCCTGTTTGCCGACAGCATCGGCTCAGTTAAATTTTTTTATATAGCGCCACGTCACAACAGAGGTCATCGCAGGGCACTGAACAGAAACATTCATATATATATATAAAATAAGTTAAGATTATTTATCTGAGGATCAGACCATTTTGAGTCTAACAGGAAGAAGGAACAGATACACAATGGCAGGTCAAGAATCACATGTTGAAGGAAATGGTATCAAATGAAAACTATTCAATTGTAACTATTAATTTAAGGAAATGTGGTCAATTTGTCCACTAGTAGTTTAAGCCTATAGCAGCATAAAAAGCCAACCCTAACTATAGGATTTATTGAAAAGGAAAGTCTTAATCCCAGTCTTAAAACTGGACAATGTGTCAGCTTTATGGACAGAAACTGGAAGTTGGTTCCACAGAAGTGGAGCCTGATAACTGAAAGAGCTTCCTCCCATTCTGATTTTGGAAAATCTAGGAACCACAAGTAAGCCTGCAGTCTGAGAGTGTAGTGCTCTGTTAGGAAAATATGGAACAATAAGATCTGTAATATAAGATGGAGCTAGGTTGTTGAGAGCTTTGTAGGTTTGAAGTAAGATTTTGAATTCTATTCTGAATTCAACAAGAAGCCAGTGGAGGGAATCGAAAACTGGAGAGATATGGTCTCTCCTGGCAAGATTGGTGGCAGTCGTTAACCCGGGCCTCGACCGATCTGGTATGGTAACGTTGGACACACCAGCGTGTTTGTTTTGGCAGAAGTGTTTGATGTCGGATGCCCTTTCCTGACACAACCCTCACCATTTACCCCAGCTTGGGACTGGCACAAGAGATACACTGACCTGCGTTCCCTAATGGCTGGTTTAAGCCCCTAACGATGACATGAAATGTCATGTGGGTGTCTGTTTTGAAGCGTTTCGAGTCGTGTATTTTTGCTAGCACCTAAGTAACTTTTGCTTTTGGTGTGAGGTAAACAGCTACAGTAACCACCACTGTTAACTCTCTAAGTAAATAGTGTGGTCCACAATTTCCAGCTCCGAAGCTGTGGAAATTTTCCACGCTTCGGAGCAGCTGCTGCTGACAATTGAACAGTTTGGACACCGTCCTTTATTGGTGTCTTTCTTGACAAACAAGTCCGGTTCATTTTAGTAACATGCCACCAGTCACTTGTTGGTACAGTTAAGGACAAAGTTCTGGATTGAGTTTTCAAGCTAGATGAATCATCCTTCTTTGAAAGAGCTGAAAAATCCTCATCTTAAATTGACGTTTCTTCTTTTGTCTGTTTCTATTCTTATTTTGTATTTTCCATTAAACATTTGTGCTTTGCGGATGACTTGGACTTGGGTTTTGTTCCTCAACAACTAATGGAAGTATTTCTGGTGAGGCTGGTGCAGGCAGGACATCCTGTTCTTCAGAAAGTAAACAGCCGTCTGGTTCTGTTGGAATCGGCTTCCTGCCTTTGTCTCAGTCAGGTTTAGACACCATGCATTCAGACTGTGCAAGCAGAATATGCTTTTATAGAGCTTCGTCTTTTTTATTATGTCATAATTTCGACTAATTGTGGAATAAACTCTGCTTTTGAATTTGAAACCTAGCATTCTTTGCTAATTTGATAACAGTTGGTCGTGTTTGGTCAAACCTTGTAAATGATATGATTCCTGATCAGTTAGATCTTGAAGGATGACTCTCAGCTACTACCACATCAAGCTGTAGCTCCATATCTGTAGAAGTGGTTGAGTTATAGCTGCTTTTGTGTTTGCTAATATTGATCAACTTTGATGGCTGTCCTGGACTCAGTCAACTTAAAGGATATTTATTTATAGATATACAGTAGTCCTTCGATACTTTGTGGTTTGACTTTCATGGACTCACTCGGGTTTTCAACATAAGATTGTACACAACACATGATTGGTTGATTGATGGAAGGCGACCAGTCAGAGCATTGTGCTGAGGGGCGGACTGACCATCTGGAGCACTGGGAGATTTCCCGGTGGCCTGGCCCGCTCAGTGATGGCCGAATGGGACTAAAGCCTCGGTTCAGGTCGCGCTTGATTATTTTACAGGTTGCGCACCTGCCAGTTGTGTGTCTCTGCTCTGCTGTGACAGACAGCCTCGGAAAAAGAAAATGGGGCGGGGGGCGTTCTGTCTTATACCTGAGTGAGCCACATGAGTGGCATGGATTGTTTATATAAAATATAAACCCGGGCCAGGCCACCGGGAAAGGTCCTGGTGCTCCCGATGGCCAGTCCGCCCCCGGGCGCTGATTGGCTCAGTATCCGTAGCATCAGTCTTGTCTGCGCTTTTTCGCTGTGCTCATTTAAAGCGTTTAGAGCTGGACTATTCGACTAAATTGCTCAGGAGGCCACAGTTACTGAAAGCCAAGAGCTCAGGGTCCAGACATCCAGCAGTTATTGTCATTAAGTAACTTTGTTTAATGGTTTAAAATCTAGTTTTATTTCAAAATGAACCCATTGGTGGGCCGAACTGAGTTCACCCGTGGGTCTGATTTGGCCCCCGGGCCGTCAGTCGAATAGCCCTGGTTTAGAGAGTTTAGAACATTGCAAGAGTGTGGGAACGGTTTCTAAAGCCTTAAAAAGTAAATAAATACTAAAATAAATATAACATCCCTACTTTGTGGATTTTCACCTATCGCGGGGGTGTCTGGAACGTAACCCCCTCGATAGGTGAGGGACTACTGCACATCTGGTGATGACGTTCAGAGAGTTTCACTGAAAGATTCCCACCTTTGTTGCAATTTTACATCCATGGGTAACTTTGTGATTGCTTCATTAAAATATGTTGGCTAGTTCATGAGATATTTTGCTAACACAGAGACAAAGCAAATGTATAAATTGACTCTGTGCTTCTCCTTCAGCTGTAAGGCTCCTCTGTATGACCTGGCAGCCCACGAGGACAAAGTGTTTTGTGTGGACTGGACAGAAAGTGGAGTAAGTTAAACAGAATCTTTATTATCGTCAGATTTCAGCCTCACACTCAGCTTTTATACATGATGAGGCATCATTTCAGAGTGTGTGTGTGTGTGTTTTCCAGCTGATGCTGAGCGGCGGCGCAGATAACAAGCTGTACACCTACAGATACTCATCCTGTCAGACGGATGCAGGAGCGTAGGCTGCGGACGTCCATCGCCGCAGGAACACACATCCATCGCAACTGCCAGAACTGCTGGACACATAAAAAAAAAATCCTTTTTGCTTTGTTCGTTTTGTATCCTGTTTTTTTTTTTTTCCACGCACACCTTCTTATGGCTTGTCTTTGTTTGTGTCAGTCATATAAATTAATTTTGTCTCCCTTAATGCCTCTTCAGCTTTATTTACAAGTATTAAGCCACTATAAAGATGATCTTCCAACTGATTAACTTTTGGGGTTAACTCAGTTCAAGGTGGCTTCCACAGCCACCTGACCTTAGAAAACACATATGTTGTTTATTATGCTGATGGAGCCTGTGTTTAACTTGCAAAGACAAAGGTAGCTAAATGTGGACACAGCAATTCAACTAGAAAATCTACATTTCCTGTGAAAACGCAGTGTGAATGCTTATTGTAGAAGAACTTGCTGAAAAACAGCTGAAATTAGCTAAAAATGTGCTGAAATGTAACTGAAATGAAAGGAAAAGCCTAAATTAGTAGAAGAAAGCAGAAAGAACACATATTTGCTGAATTATGTTTAAATAAGCACCGAAATTCGGAACAGCTAAAATTAGCACAAAAAAAAGGCAGCTGAAAGTAACTGAAAAGGCAAAAAGAGGCTTAACCTACCAGAAGGAAGTGGGAAGAGATGAAATTAGATAAAAATTTTGGAATTGGCTGAAAAGGCTAAAATTAGCATAAAAACAGATAAATAGCTAAAATAGAAAAAGCTGAAAGGAGCATAACAAGCTGAAATGAGCAGAAATTAGTTAATTAGGCTCAAAGTAGCAGAAACTACCACAAAACAATTGCTTTTATCTGAAATTAGCTATAAAAATTAGTCTGATAACTCTCAATCAGGTCATCTGGACAGTTTCTTTTTAGTAGAAACGTTTCACCCTCACTCCAGAGGGCTTCATCAGTCAGAGACGTTCCAGCACGCTGTTACCCCACCAAGTAAACAACTCCAGATGACCTGATTGAGAGTTATCAGATTTGACACCTGGATTACTGAGTATGAACTTTCTTTGTCTTTATAAAAAATTAGCTGAAAAGGTAGAACGAGCTTAAATTAGCAGAACGAGCATGTTTGCTGAAAGAAGCAGAAATCACTAAAAAGTGAAAATGATATAAAAAAGCTGAAAGCACAAAAAATCAGCTGAAAAGTAGCTAAAGAATTTGAAATTATAAGAAGTGGAGAGAGCACATTTTTGCTGAATTAAGCTGAAAACAGTTTATATGAGTGCAAAAAATATGGAATTACCATAGATGAAAAAGCTTAAATTAGCATAAAACTGCTTAATAGTAGCTTAAATAGCGGAACCAGCTGAATCTTGCTGAAATAAGCTGGAAGGAGCATAAGCTGAAATTAGAAATAAGAAGAAGTACAAAAATTTAGTTGGTAGAAAGAATCTCAAAACAGCTGAAAGTAGCTGAAAAAAGTTAAAATTTCCAGGAAGAAGCTGAACCAGAAAAAAAATGTGAAAGGAGCAGTAAAACGTAAACGGCTAAAAGATTTTAAGGCTGTAAAATGAGCTCAATTCATTTCTTATGAGACAAAAAGTGGCAGAAAAGGGTAAATATTTCAAAAAGCTGCACCAATACAAAAAGCAGGATTGTCCTGAAAGAGCTGAACGTTTTGAAATGTGATTTGTTGAAATAGCTTCAAAACTACGGGACAAGAAAAGTACGGAAGAAAAATGGATCACAACAGTGATCGCTTCATAAACATTCATCCAATAAAGATCATACTGGTTTTACAAAACGATGCAAGTCCTTTTCACAGATTTTTCACCTTATGAACTTTTTTTTTTTTTTTTTTGGCTAAAATAAATTGCCTCCCATGTCCTGCTCTTCCACTGATTTGACCCAAATGACGAAACCCAAGAGCTTAAGAAATGGCTTTGTCAAAAAAAAAAAATACAACAGTAGGCGTTTTTATTTTTTACTCGGTTTAATTGTGTTGCAGAGTGACCCAATACTTTTGCAACTCAAGACACAGCAAAAAACCCGAAGACCCAGAATTCATATGTATTTTTTGTATAAATCATGAGGTCCAGATGCTCAATAATCCAAGTAGATTAACAAGGTTGGTGCTGGTGTTTCATGTTGAAATAGTGCAATGTCGTCAACATACAATGTTTCCAGGTGTCGGAATAACCAAAAAAACAGCTGAATCATAGGTAAATGTAACACTGTTTTTCAACAAACCAGAACTAGGCATGCGTACAGTAAATCTAGACCTTCATGCATTGCAAAACACTGACTGAGCATGAGCATTAGTACGGTAAATGTTAAAAGGTCAGTTGACCATGTGAAGACATTGTTCCAAAATTGCAACATGGCTGCTTTTGCAAACAAGACCTCATGGCTTCAACTGAACAAGAAAAAGCAGACATTTAGTCACAATAACACCGTTAACCATTTGTACATGTACCGTAAATCAAAACATTTGATGATGTCATGCAAAACTTAAGAATTTACATTTACTGAAAACAGTTTCTTTAACCAAACACTTGGAACAAAGATTTCATACGTAATTTAAAAAAAGTAAACAGTTTCCATTTGTTGATCTCATGCAACAACCATTCACTGAACGCAAACATGACCAAATTACATCAAATGATGTCATCAAAACATTTAAATCAGTGTTTCAAGGTAAAACGTTAACCATAACTTATATTTTAAGCACCTTATCCTGTCAAGCACCCACAAAAAGACCTGCATGTATACAAGTACATATACCTTAAAACTATGGAAGTTGAGGATGCAAGTCCGTTAAACAGAAAAACACAAGCAGGCAACACATTTTGAGCACTGCTCTTTCACTATACCTGAACAGACCGGGTACTGTATTTTTCGGACTGTAAGGCACACTGGATTATAAGGTGCATTAAGTGAAACAAAACATCCATCCATCCATTTTCTTCCGCTTATCCGGGGTCAGGTCGCGGGGGTAGCAGCATAAGTAGGGAGGCCCAGACTTCCCTCTCCCCACCACTTGGGCCAGCTCCTCCAGGGGAATCCCAAGGCGTTCCCAGGCCAACCGAGAAACATAGTCCCTCCAGCGTGTCCTGGGTCTTCCTCTTGGTCTCCTCCTGGTGGGACGTGCCCAGAACACCTCACCAGGGAGCCGTGAGGCATTCTAACCAGGTGCCAGAGCCACCTCAACTGGCTCCTCTCGATGTGGAGAAGAAGCAGCTCTACTCTGAGTCCCTCCCAGATGACTGAGCTTCTCACTCTGTCTCTAAGGGAGAGCCCAGACACCCTGTGGAGAAAACTCATTTCGACCGGCTGTATCCGTGATCTTGCTCTTTCAGTGACAACCCAAAGCTCATGATGTTAGATGAGGGTAGGAACGTAGATCGACCAGTAAATTGAGAGGTTCACCTTTTGACTCAGCTCTCTCTTCACCATGACAGACTGGTACAGCGCCCGCTTCACTGCAGATGCTGCACCTATCTGCCTAGATATCTCTCGCTCCATTTTTCCCTCATTCGTGAACAAGACCCCAAGATACTTAAACTCCTCCACTTGGGGCAGGACCTCCTCCTTGACCTGGAGAGGGCAATCTATCCTTTTCCTGCTCAAAACCATGGCTTTGGATTTGGATGAACTGATCCTCATCCCGGCCACGGGATGAGGATCAGTGGTTTGCAGTCGAATTTGACACAGCTCTTAGCATTTCTTAGCTAATTTCAGCTGTTTTCACATAATCAAGTTTTTCCTGGTAATCTCTGTGACTTTCAGCTTAATTAACTTCTTTATGCTAATTTCTGCTTGTTATGCTTGTTTCAGCTTGTTTCTGCTTGTTTTAGCCTTTTCAGCTATTTCTACAACTATTTAGCAGTTTTGAGCTAATTTTAGCATTTTCAGTTAATTCCACATTTTTGGAGCTCATTTCTGCTCTTTCGACTTCCTTCTAGTAGCTTCAGCTTCTTTTTGTCTCTTCAGCTATTTTTTTTGTGACTTTTAGCTTTTTTAAAGCTAATTTCCCAAGTTTTGTGTTAATTTCTGCCATTGTAAACCTAATTCAGCAAATATGCATTCTTTCTGCTTTATTTTGCTAACTTGGGCTTATTCTTCCATTTCAGCGACATTTCAGCATATTTTTTATTTAATTTTAACTGTTTTTCACCAAGTTCTAAGTGCCCACACTGTATTTTCGCAGGAAATGCAATTTCTCTAGTTTTGATTTAATTCTTTTCTGAACCTTTTAATCTTTCCTGTTTGTGTTTCTTAGTTGTTGTTTTATCCTCCATGGTTGTAGCATACATGCAGACGCACAAAACACATGAAACTCATCAGTTATGGTTTTGTTTGTAGTGTTGAACATTTTTGCTGCAGCGGAACATCTACTTAAAGCCGATGTGCAGAGTTGTGGTGACTCACGTTGGGGCAGGCATCTTCTCCTTGTTGTCCCACTAGGATGTGAAGCAGATCCCCCCTCCTGAGCAGGAAATCCCCTGTGATGTAGACGCCATGCGACCTGCTCATGGCCATCACGCTTCGCCCGCCGGCTGCACCGTAGGCCATGATCCTGAGGTTCAACAAACACATGGCCGCTCAAAGTCAAAGATATCAGAGAATCATGCTGGTGGTTTTCATTAAAGTAGATTCCAGGTTTGTTCAGAACCCCATAATATTCATTAGTGACAACTAAAATAATTTACCAACACCGAAACACGTTACTCAGAGATTCTGATTAGTTTTTGACTTCATGCACATGTTCGAGGCTGAAAACACAAAACAACATGCTGCAGTCTCACAAACAATAAAAAATACTTTTCTGGAAGAGTACACTGAAATAAGTCAAAGTGTTATTTTTTTCTTGTTATCTTAAGATATGTTGTTACTTCATAATAAAGATATATATTGTTTTATTCATCTTAATATCTATAGATACTGATTAGTTTAAATCCTGAGACAATGCTGGTTTTCTCATGACAACGAGTTCTGCTTAATTTATAAATTATTGTTTCCTCAAGACAGAGTTAATTGCTTTAATATAAAACACTTGTTTTTGACAAAATGACTTGTTTTTTTAAGATATTAATGCAAATGTTTCACAATCATACTCGTTTTAAAATAACTCACATCTTAAGATAATTAAATATCCATTTAGTGATGTTTCCGTGTGTTTGTCATCTCAGTATTTCAATATATTAGTATCCGTTGAGATAAAGGTGTTCATTTTCAGGAGATAAATTATCTCAACCTGAGATAACAAGAGTTTCACAAACTAGGTTTATATTGTCTTAAAATATGGTTGCTAAGTTCTCATCGTGAGCAAGTGCCTCATTTAATCAACATAATCTCTTCTTGAGATTATGCTCCCCCCCCCCCCCCGCCCAAGTTATTAATTTCATTATAGAGATAATTGTTTTTCCTACATCTAATTATACCCTGATATTATAAAACTCGCTTACACTAGATAATTATTTTTCAGTTATTTTAACTAGAAAAGCTTGTTTTCTTCTGACGAGTAGAAATGACCTCAAGTTCAATGAGGCTTCTTCAGAAATCAGAACGTTTGAAAATTGACCAACAATCCATCACTGATCAATGTCTTATAGACCATCATGACACTGAGCAGTAAAGAAGAACCACTCGTTCTGCACCATAATTATCTTGTTACAAAAATAAAACTAGCTTATGTATCTTAGGCTGCCAGAAGAGTCAAGTTAAGTGAATAATATCAGGTACGACCATCGGCTTGATGTTGGAGGACATTAGCTACCTCAGCAGTTTGCATGATGACTTTAGGGAGCACATATTCATCTCTGTGGCCGTTTGTCAGCTTCAAATGCAGACCCCGGCAGCCAAACGGGTCCACATCAAACCCAGTTGAGGAGCTTGTGCGCTTTCTAAAGCTTTAAAAGCACACCGTCGGGAATTTTATGGCTCGGCGTTTTGTGCGAAGCTGGTTTTGTTGTGTGGATGTGGGAGGCTTGCAGTTTCCAGAGACATTTTCATTCAGTGTCAAACCCAAGTTTAAATGCCTCATGAGTGCCCACAGGAGGAATATCGATCTCTGTAAAAGACTGCAATGATAATATAGTAAACTTAAGCGTTAACACTCTTTTTCCACGTTTTAAAGTGCTATCACAGTCACAGAAGTGGGTGGTTAGGGATCTTAGATTCAGGTGTCATTGCTGCGCTGACTTTAGCGCTGCTTCATTGTGCAAGAATCTGGGATTTTTCCTCTGTAGAGGACTGAAGCGCAGCATTGTAGAGGTGGGCGTTAGTCTGGTTTGCTGTAAAAAATATGAGCTGCACAGAGGTCAAGTGTGTGCTGTAAACTAAAGCTGTTAAAAGCTCATCAGCTCAAGTGTTTGAGCCTTCTGACTGGCTGGGCATCGCATGAGGCCCTTGAGAAAAATCCAAACCATTCCAGTGTAAATTAGATGCATAAATCCCTGTTAAAGGCAGCAATCCTACCTGTAGGTGCCGGTTTCTGGTACCCGCCACATCTGAATGCCTTTGAAGGGCCCCCGGGTGCCGACTGTCACGTTGACGTTGCTGCTTCTGTAGGAGTTGAGGCATTGAGTGGGAGTCGGGCCCTCGGGACCCACAGCCCCACAGGTGTGAAAAATCCATTTTTTGGCTGCGTATAAAGAAAAATAAGCGTATTTTACTTTGGTAGTGCACACACTGCTGAGTAAAAGACTTAAAAACAACGGGCTGGCTGACTTTCAGAGCAGAACACACACTTTGACTCATATGTCATTCATTTCACTTCAACATTTCTCACAGCTCAGCAGCAAATACTGGAGCTTAAATCTGAGAGATCCCCATGCGACAGGCTCATGTTCCTACCAGCAAAGGTGTGGCAACAGGATCACAGACTGACGATTAAGAGAAGCATCTCTTCATTATTAATTTGTTTGGTAGGGAATTGTCTGAAGGGTCTCATTTCAAATGTTAAACTCACAATACAAACAAATTACACCCTTCCCAAAAGACAGGATAGCCGCCAGTCTTCTTGAATGGAAGGAATATCAGACCATGCAATACTCAGAGACATGACAACCGCCCTCAAGAGTTGAATTTCAGACTACTAGCCTCAATCAGCAGGTTAAATGTTGCAAAAGTTAGAGTTGTAGGAGAAAACCTTCATCACGCCAAACAGAGCAACACAGCACATCTTAAGAGTTTCACCTGAACAACCGAAACCACTTTAGAGACGTCTTTTAGAGAGTCAAGATCAAGGTGGAGATGGTTGGTATTAATGCACATCTACTCAAACCAAGCTGTAGCACCAAGGTGGAGGACTTGTTTCACTGCCAGAGGACATGAGCGCCTTCCACTCACTGCGACCATGCACTCCTCTGCAGACCAAATTATTCCAACAGCTGAAGCGTGGGTCGAACTGGGTCATGAACGATCCCTAGATGCAACAGCAAATCATAATCCAGTCAAAGTCCAGACCTCAACCTGAATGAAGTGCAGTTTGGACTTGAGGTGAGCAAAGACAAACTTCAGCAAACGTCAGTGCACGGAGTCCATTGATCCTTCAGTATTAATTCTGTTGAAGATCTATTTAAACGACAGGATGATCTTTGTTATGTAAATCGATCCCATGTTGTTGATGTTAAACACAGAAAGGTCTTCGGTTCAGTTCGTCTTTCTTGTCCTCTCTCCCCAGGGTGCTGGTAGTTTCACACTCGAGCCCGTTTTATCGATCGTGTTGCTCCGTCCACGTGAACGAGTTAACTGGAGCGCACACACCCAGGGCTCCGTGCACAGAGACGTTTTCTGACGAGCTCTTGGCCGAGCAAACAAAAACAAGATGTGCTCTCGGGGGGTGAGCGTCCTCGCTAAGAATATGTGCACACTCATCACGTGCACATGAAAGAACCACCATGGGAGACTGGGACTCTGCCTGAATGTTATATGAACCTACTTTAAATGAACTTTGCCACCAGTGGGATGGAATTACCATAACAAGCAGTGACCTCCATCAAAAAAAGGGGAGCAATGGTGTTCATCAGAAAGGAATTATTCCAGAGAGGAAAACTCTGAGGAAAAGGAGTAAAGAAAACAGTTTTTAATTGTACAGTAAAGTCCCATCAGTCTTTACTCCTCCGAATATCATCACAACGACATTAAATGTATTATTCAAGCCATATTATTCACATGAAGCATATTCAGATGGCTTTTTGTTCCAGATTGGTGCTTCGTACAACAAAAAAAATGGAAGTTTTATGACCAGCAAAGGCCAGCTTGGGGGCAAACTGAATCAAAAATACAAATATGTCTGCTGGCAGACAAAACCATCTCAGTTTGAGACAACACTGATCAGCAGCATCTGAACATTTGTGTGTGACAGACGGATGGTCAAAGAGACAGATGGGCTGAGCCTCCATCACGCTCCACTAGAAGCCATGTTGTGTCGAAAGCCTTTTTTTTTATTTTAGCTTAGATTTGGATCGGCATGGATCGTTTTTCCCCAAATGAGGGGGAACAGCAGAGTCAATCGGATCTTTGAGGTTGTGTTCAGACTGACGGCAGCAGTTTGAGCCAGACATGCGTTAGAATGAGGTTCAAAACAGAACGAGGCCTACAGAAAAATTCTGCTTTTGCTGCAGAGCAACGTGTGTGATGTTCAGTTTTGATCACATGAAGAGCATTTCTGTTGTAGGTTTGATAAAAAACTGAAAGAACCGCTGACAGGTTAAAAACATCTGACGGAAAAAAAGGGAACCAGACAAACTAGACAAGTAACCTTTTTCCCTTTTGATTAATTAAGGGTGAAAAATAAGAACTAGACAATGAGTTCTACATTAATGTGTAAGCATAATGGCGAGAAGTCTAAACGGACACAGAGATTATTGTATTTTTTTAATTTATTTTTAAATCCTTTATTGCTTTGTCTTTTGTTGTGCTTGTTAGTTTTTTTTTTTTAATAAGGCCTGGATTTCCTGGTATGTCATATCTGTTTATGGTTTAACTTTTGGTAAATGTATGCAAACCTATCAGCAGAAGAGGTCGTTCAAAGTTCAAATATGTTTTAAATAAGACGTGTGCTGGAAGAGCATTTGGCTTGTTTGACTAAATCTGCAACAGGTTCAACTTTTTTCATTCAACCTTTACTTATACATATTAGTCTCATTGAGTCATGAGGCTAATTTACAAGAGACTTGTTTTAGACAAACTACAGTAAAAATGCTATTAAATAAAAGTAATATTATAAAACAAACATTCAAGGTGTCATAAAAAACAAGGTAAATACTAAAAACAAAAACATATTTGCTTTGACGTTATATTGACTTTATCAAATGTTTAAAATCCCCTATAAAAATTAAGGTGGACAGCTTCAGATCTTTTTGCAAGGTGTTCTAGGAGCAGAGTAGCAAAAGGTCTTTTTTGCTAAGTTCACTCTGCACCGAGGAAACGCTGCCGGTAATGAAGGCCTAAGAGTGCACGCTGTAACTGCACTGACAACGTGACGTGGGGAAGGAGAGCTAAGAAGATAGCAGAACAACAAGTGATTTAAAGAAGAAAATGAAACAGTATGAGAGCCTACGTTCATTTAATGATGACCAACTGACCAAGGAGTACAGGGTGCAGTGATGGGTACAGTAGTTACAACCAGTTATGAATCTTAGTGCACTGTGATAGACAGCATCCAACATCTGCAAGCAGCTGGCCGGGACATTCATGTATGTCAGTAATGTCACCATAGTCAATGGCCGGTAGGAAGGTAGCGGTTGCAAGGCGTTTTCTGGCATTCACAAAATCTACTTCTGAAAAAGAAATCCAGTTTTAATTTCAGTTTCTTAATCAAGTTTTCGACATGAGGTTTAAAAGGGAGAGGTGCATCAATTCCCAAGTACTTCAAAGAATTCACAAATTCAATCGTAACCATGCATGGATGAGATAGGAGGAAGATCTGGCACTGACTTTTGGTTTGAAAACAACATCTCTTTGGTTTTATCAGCGTTTAGCACCAACTTGACATGGAACAAGTCTGACTGAATGATGTCAAATACAGACTGTAGAAGCTGGAAAACCTTGGCCACTGTTTTAGCTCGACAATAAACAACTGTATCGTCAGCATAGAGATGCAAGGATGTGTCAGGAATGTTTTGACCTACATTATTTATATAAATTATAAAAAGAGTGGGTCCTAAAACTGAGCCTTGTGGCACACCATTAGTGACCATTGGGTAGCTAGATGAAGTACCGTTATGTCAAACACATTGCCTCCGATGTGAGAGCAAGACCTCATCTTACAATGTTTACAGGTCAAAAAGTGATCATAAAATTGATTCTATGAATTTGTATGGGCACATTGGTTGTATGAGCTGTGAAAGGGTTCCTGTGGTTTAAAACAACTGCTTTCCAGTGTCAATACCTTCACTGAAGTTCTAACTTTACTTTGTATCTGCAGCATCAGGACTCTTCGTTCCACCATGCCCTCGTGTATTAGCATATGCTGTCCTTATAAAAGTGGCAGCTGTCCTCTCTGGACCCACTACCAGAAAGATGGATCAATGCTGGCATCATGTGAATGGATCTGAATGCAAAGCAAAGAGCTTGTGGAGCAAACACAAATTAATTACAACTCCTGGTTCACGTGGCTCCATATCAGCCTCGTTTCTGATTTAGGTTTCTCCTCTCAAACCGAAACTGGACCTCGTCCGTGAGTTTCTGCAGGTCAGTTTTGATAAACAAGCGGACGACGACTTCTACTCTGTGTAGCTAATTAACAAACATGAAACGACCAAAACTCCTTTCTGCTCAGAGGACATCTGGTGTCGGAGCCAATCAGATCATTTCAATCAACACCTCGACTAATTTTGATCTGATGCCACCTTTCATCAAATCCACACAACACCAGTTGTTGAGCTGCATGAATAAAAGTGGCACCATCTTATATAAAAATGTGCTGTCTGTATAAATAAACTGATGATTTTGTAATCCTAATGGCCAAACAGTAAATATGATAAACTGATGTTTTTTTTTTGTGTGTAAATACTGATCGTAAACAGAAAAATTACTGGAAAATTAAACTGGAAAACATTAGAATAAGGAAACAAATACAGTTCAGATCTCTTGAAGTAGTGTTCTGTGGAAAGTTGATGAAAAATTACTTTTTGTAAATCACTCTTTGAACAACTTCAGTCTGAAGAAAAAGCCTAATTCTGACCAGATAGTTGAGCTAATCCCAACCCAAGCAGAACCAAATGAGGATTTCAACCATCTTCAAACATCTCACATCTCAAAATATTGTTTATGGAAACATTTTACAATTTGTTGCATCACTGTCACTTTTGCATTACAGAAATATTTATTCAAATCTGATATTTTGCTGGAATAACAAATGCAAAACTGGAAGGCATGTAAAGGGTTTATAACAATATTTCATAAACCACTGAAGTTTGTTGGTTGTTTTAAGATGGTAGCAATTCACATTCATTCATTATTATTTTGGGTTGACTCAGATGAGCCGTTAAATCATTAAAATTAAACTTTTTCTCCCAACTGAGGAAGTTCAAAGAGCTTTCTACAACAGATAAGATATTACATGTCCAAATCTTGCTGCAGTACTCCCTTCAAAGGATCTGCACAATCCCATAAAATTGAAGTTAATACATTTAAATCCTGATAATTTAACACAAATCATTGCAAAATATAAAATCCAGTTTTTAGCCAACAATTACTGATGCTTAATGTGATAGTTTAATAATAGTTTTACTTCAAAATCAATATTTACTATTAAATCATGACTGCTATGCTTCTTTATGACAAGCTGATTTTTTTTATATAATAAAACAAAACCTGTTAAATTTAACTGATCTGCTGTAATTTTTTAACATTTCTGATCACAAGAAGTACCACAAGCAATCAAATGGGAAAATACAGCTAGTAAAACAATATGTATTTCTTGTATTAAGTAAATAAATCTTTCAAAAATTGGGATCACGGTGTAATGTGTCTCCTCTGGTGGCCACAGATCAGTGAAGTAAATATGGTGTAATATTCTGTTGTGTGTTTTATTTAGGTTTTGTCAAACCTGAACTTTCTGTTCATAAAAGCAGCTTAATGTCTGAATATTTTGGAGTCATTTGTTGTGCAAAGTTACAGAAAATAAACATTAACTGATAGTAAGGCTGGACAATAATTTAATATTAATATATATCACAATATATTTTTATTCAATAACAGTGATATGAGTTTTAAGCACATTTTCAATATTTCAATATACATTATGTTATGATTACAGTATTTCACAGACATTTCTTTTTCTGTTCGGGTTGAAGCGGCCATTTCAACTTGAACAGAAAAAGCAACAACACATAACTACCGGTATGTAAGTGTGTGGCGATGTATATCACACACAGAGTTTGGGTCCAGAAGGAGTTAGCGGTAGCAGGCTAGGCTAGGCTAAAATCCAACATGCGATAAATTTTCACTTCAAAACAGGTGCCCATGATCATCAGAATGTGACTGAACAAGCTTTCACAAGTGAAGAGAAAGCACATGACAACTGATGAGATGGCAAGACTAATCTGGCGGCGTGGAAGTGGATCGACCATCTATGATCCGATAAACTGCAGGTTTCAGTTTGCTGCAAAATGTGCTGGAGAGTCGTTCCAACTAGCGGTGGGAACACATCTAACTTCTTTCATCTGAAGAGTTTCCACTCGATAGAATATGCTGAGTCAGAAGATGAAGCACAATAAAAGTTTGAGCCAACGTGTCCCTGAAACAACACCCCCAGCTGTATCAAAAGGTACATGTTATGTTGTTCTTTAAAGTTAAAACTATTAATATTGGCAAAGTTTTATGTTTATTTGATGGTGATTTCACATTTCTTTGAAGGTTAAATACAAATAAAAGGTGAACAGTAATTTATTCGTACAGTTTGAGGCTTTTATATTGTTTATATTGATGTTGGAATTATATCGTTATCGACTGAAATTATCGTGATAAAATTTTGGCCATATTGTCCCGCCCTAACTGATAGTTTATTAAGAGTTAACCACATAAACCCCAACAATAATTTATGAGTTAAATCACTACGAGTTTACTTGAAGATAATGGGTTTAATTGTTAAATCTCCACCAAAACAAACAGCTGATGTGTCGGTTTGATCGCCGCGCAGCAAGACGGTGGTGAGAGCTGAAGGACGAGAGTAAAAGGAGAAGTGTAAAAGGAAAGTGTGAAGGTGAAATCAAGGTGATGAGTGGAAATAAAATAGAATGACAGACTGAACAAGTTGTGACAGTGAGACAGGATGGCAGTGACACAGGCTAACAGACAGTCAATAACAGGGTTTTTTCTACATAATGGAGACAAACGCAGAAATGAAAGGGGACTCAACGTCCTCGTCCCAGATAGCAGAGTGAATGGAGAGATGGGGGCGACGCTGACGTTTGGTGGGATTAATCACTGAGCATGTCTGGAAGGGGTGTGGTGGGGGGGGTGTTGACAGATCTGCTGAGCTAAACCCTCATCAGGCTCGCCGCTCTGTCCTGCAGACGTCAAAGCATCAGACACGAGGGACTCGTCTGTGGAACGGGAACCGCTCAGGGCTGCCTCTGAAATGCAGAACTTGGAGTTCAACTTCTCTCCTCCGAGTTAATATCTATGATAATCAGCAGAGCGAGAGCGGCGTGATCCCAACCTCCCATCTCCCTCTGAGGTTGCGGTTATCGTGACCGAGCGTTTAAACGCATCACAGCGGCTTTTCACTTTCTGCCCTTGAAGCAAACATTATAAAATACATGGATGCTGCTTTTTTTTTTTTTCTTTTTCTTTGAAAAATAGTTTCTAGACAGACCGACTCGTGTGACTTCTATTTATCTTATAACCCTGGGACATTTTAACTTATTTTATGTGGTTGCACCTTTTAAAGTCAACCCAGCAGATTCAAACTAAAAGTGTTTAATCAGATAAATCTGTATTTTAAGCCACAAACAATCCAGACTGTTCCACTTTGTGCTGATGTCCACCCCTCTCTCTCCTTAAGAAGTCAATTTTTTCCATTTTTGTCTTTTGAGCCTTATAATAAAATATTTCCTTTACTTTTATTTGTGGCCTCTGCAGTTTTTCCATGGCTTGACTGAAGTCCATCTGTCCCTAACTGGATTTAGAAGCTTTCTATAGAGGACCTCACAGTTGGTATATCTCAGTGAAAATCACACATTGTAAAGCTGTGGGCTCGTGAGCAGGGAGCAGATATATGGAAGGATAAGAGATGGTTCCTGCAGCTTTTTACTGACCTCTAAAGCAGCTTCTGTTGTTCTGCAAAGAAAAATGTTTCTATATTTAACTCAAACTCATAAATCCTGATGAAAAGTTTAATTAGACCAGTAAACAAGAAGACAACTGAACATGATCACAAAAACTATTCTTTCTACTGACGATCAGTGAAGCTCAGGTCCTGAGAAGAAAACAAACAAACAAACAAAACTTCGGCTTCAAAAAACAACAGATTTGACGTTAAAGGCCTAGCAATATGTGTAGGAATGCACACTGCCCAGCAACTTTCATGCCAGAGTTTGAAACTTCCATCACCTTAATGTTGAGAAACGATGTAGTTATAGCCATTTTAGTCAAACCTTAAAAAAACTCATACAAGATCTAAAGTTATGGTCAGAATGTGTGCTGGGGATGACTCTTAGCTACTACCACAATCATTTTGTCACCTCAGCAGTTCCATCCACGTTGTAACGTGCTGGAGGCTGCAGAGAACAAACATTCTGAGGCCGAGGAGCAGAAAGATCATCTAAGAGATGCTCCCTATGAGCCAGAACAAGAATTGGAGCTGAAGTGAATACACCACTTTTTGTCATCTGGACCCACCGACATGCGCAGATACACTCTTCTCAGATTGGACCTTTGACCCCAACGTCGTATATCCTGCTAAATGCACTGATAGATCGTAAAACAATCTCATAACCATGAACAAAGCGTCTGATAATACTGAGCCAAAACACAGTCCTGCGTTTCCTGATGCTCTCATCAATCTTCAATCTCTTGATCATCAGAATCATCCTTTCGCTCTCTGAGCCTGTCAAC
Organism: Hypsolebias antenori; assembly: GCA_031762315.1. NCBI lineage: Eukaryota > Metazoa > Chordata > Actinopteri > Cyprinodontiformes > Rivulidae > Hypsolebias > Hypsolebias antenori. The sequence continues at coordinate 17,559,068 of JARVGS010000789.1, read as the reverse complement.
CTTGCCAACTTTCCCGAGTTACACGCCTTCTACAAAGTTCGTTCCTCACGTAAAATGGTTAAGGACATTCTAATGTATGTTTCCGATGTAAGCGCTTCACCATGTTTGTGGCTCCACACAAACACTGGGGGGTGGACAACACCTATTTTACAGCTCAGAATCTGTAAAATTGATTATGGCAGCGTTCACCCTGCACGTAAATGCAGCCCTAATCTGATTTTTTTTTTGCCCATATGTGTCCCGTATCAGATTTTCTCAGGACCGTCTGAACGTAACAAATCTGATTTTTTTCAAAAACAGCCCAGGTCTTTTTCATACACAGTACTGAACCGGATGCATAGCAGATGTTTTTGAAAGCGTCCTCAGTCTGAATGATCAGGCTGCATTTCATCCAACTTTTACATTATTGAGGTAAGGGTGTACAGATCAATCCAAGTATCAATATAACAATAACGACCTCATATAGTTTTAATTTCAGAACTCTACACATCTTCAGCTATAGAACTGAAGTCCATTTGATTTACATTTTGTCTTTTAATGTCCTGGTTGACTGAGAATCAAAAGCAACATGTGATACTAACATTAGTGATGGACTGTATCAACACTAAGCTGACGGGATCGATACCAGTTTGTTTCTACCTTCAGTACATCGATTACATTTCCAAAATACAGCATTGCACAATAGGAGCCATCAAGAGCCAGGATTAAAAATGAACACTGGACAAAACAATCATGACAGATAATTGAATTGGTTCTGATTGCACAACACCTTCAGAAGCACACACGCTAATTTGTAGCATCCAGATTTACGACACGTTTTCTTCTGCACATGGGTCACCTCAGAACGTTAAGCTGTTCACACTGGAGCCTGACGGAAGTCACATGTTAATGACGATGTGAGAACTAACACGCAAAATATTGGAGTTGCACATTAAGACCTGCAGTGTGAACGTATAACCATTTTTATGTTGACTATGACCATCTTGAACTGGATGTTAATCAGTTGTGGACGTCCACGAAATGAACACTGTCTGCAGTCCAGTTTATCTTTAAGGTGGTGACGCATGGCCGGCCCAAGGCATAAGCAAAGTAAGCAGCTGCTTAGGGCCCCAGGGCAACTAGGGGGTCCTCAAGTGGATTTTTTTTTTTAAAGTAATGATTTCTGTATGATTCTATTTAATATTTTAAGTTCAGCTTTTGCAAATTGTTGCATACATTTATATAGTTTTATGAACCAATTATTCAATTTAAAATTTTTTAACCATTTTACGTGGTTTCAAGTAAATGTTCATTTACATTATTTAAGTATTTCCTTGATATTTTATTTTTCATTTTATTTAATTGTGTCTGTTTTTGCACAATTTAATTTATTTTTATGCGTCTAAATTATTTTATCTATTGTTTGTTGTTGATCTTGCAATATAAATTATTTTGAACATTAATGTTGCAGTTCTTTGGAACCAAAGATAATAAACCAGATTACACCTTTTCCGTAAAATGCATTGCATACTGGTGTTGTTTTTTTAAAAAATGTTTAGTCCCACTAGATCTCATGGCCTGTGGGCCAAATCCGGCCCGTCATAACCATTTCTGTGGCTCTCTACACAGAGGGCCACAGAACAGAACTTCAAGATAACAGTTGTGTGCTTCAATATTACTTTATCAGTCAAATCATATCAGTTTTTTTGTTTATAATGCCAAATTACTCAAACTATTCAATTTTTTAGTAGTAGTCACTGAATGCAGAGAAATTAAAATCTACTAGTTTGTTAATGGGTAGTTTTAGCTATACATTTAGCCATGTTCGGCCTTTTGAGGACATTCATGATCTTGATGTGGCCCAAAATGGAAATGAGTTTGACACCCCTATTTATGTTAGGTGGTGAATGATCTGACGATCGGACTGTTGATTGCAGCAATCCACATTATTTGCAGAAATAGAGGGCCCCAAACCAAATTTTACTGAGGGCCCCATGGAGGCTTGGGTTGCCCTGACGTCAGAAATGATTCAATAATCCAACATGAATGGTAAATGGACTGTATCTAAAGACAGCTATGTGAAGCGCTTCACAACACAACCTGCGCCCTCATTTATCCATCCACACACATTCATACAGCCCTCATCTACAGCTCTACAAAACTAAACTGATCAAATCGTCCTATGGAGCCAAAGCAGTAAAAATGTCATTCATACACCGCTGGGGCACAGATCAGAGGCACTGAGTGGTTCTGTGACTTTCCCGGGGGATCAAACCTGCAACTTTCTCTTTAAAGGACACACATCTAACCACTGAGCAACAGCTGAGTAAAAAAATAACACGTCCTTCTGGAAAAATTGTCTGAAACAGATTTGCACTGAAAGTTACTAACTGACAATCTAAATGTAGAAGATTAACCTCTGTCCGTCTTTACTCTTTCGAAGCAGAGGAATTAAAGAGTCTGGGATGGAAAATGTCACGTCTGGAGCATCTGGTTCCGCTGACATTTTCTGGAGACAAATTGGGAGATTTTACATTTCAGAACTGCCTGTCCTGCTCCATTCAATGCCAAAGAAGATGTCTGCAGCACCTGCTCAGCTGTGGTGCGCACCAGCAGGGGGCGCACTTACTTTGTTACCAACCTTGTTCATGAACACGAGATCAATGCTGACAGAGACAGAAGGAGTTAAAGAAGCAGAAAACTGCAGGGTATCTTTACTTTAGATGGGACATTTATTGACATGGGACGTGAAGCTCTGACTTACAGTAGCCTGTGGGGGGGAAGGTCACTGGAGGGCTTCGGATGGAGGGTAGTGGAGTCTTGGTTGTAGGCCTTGGTGGGACTCTGCTTGTGCTGGTGACCACAGGTGGAAACTCGCCATTAGCTGAAATTTAATTAAATACATTAAAAGAAAAGGCAGCACGTTAAAGAAGAAAATCATGTCACCGTTATGCTGAGTTGAACATAAAATACATTTAATAATTACATTATTATTATTACATTTCACTCTTTAAGATCACCTGAGCCATAACAGATTAGTAATTTAATTTTTAATGGGTTGCACACTGCATTTAGTTTTCAGGTTGCCGCAATGTTCAGCGAGTCGCAGTCAAGGCAACATAAAAGGACGCACCTCACTAATGAACAGCAGAGCTGAATGATAAAATCAATGTCGGACAGCAACAACAAATGTGCACAGTGTTTGCACACACAATCTGAAATTCTAATGATCAATCCAGAGCACTTCAATGTGACCCAGTGAGCTCCTGCAGGGATTTCAGCATCGATTTATTGTAAAAAAAATAAAAAAATTAAAAAAAAAGAAAAAGGGGTCTGATATGAAGCGTAAAACCCCTTTTTCAACCTGACAAAATGTGGTTAAAAGTTGTCACAAAAATACCTGTGAGGACATTTTCTTATTTAAAATGGAAAACGCTGACAAAAGGACATTTTTAACTTTGATTTGTCTTATTTTGTCTTACCCCCTCCCCCTGCAAATTAACTTATTTTAATAATCATTTTTAAATTCTGAAAACTGGAAGTTCTTTTTTTTCTTCTGTAGCTTGTGTAGGGATAAGCTCATCTATTATGTGGCTTCTGAAGAACACTTATGAAGAATGATCATCTTACCTGTCATAGATAGTTCTTTGAACGACCTTAGTTCAGAGTAACGGCTAATGCATCCGATAATGAAGTTTCACAGCTGTTCACATTATTTTATACACCTTTACATCACTGTGGGAGTCACATCGCAGTTATTTTTTTTTTTTATTATTTTTTTCTTTTTTTTTTTTAATTCTCTTTTTTCTCGATGGCCTCCCTTCTCACCTTACAGCCATCCTCTTCACACCATTATGTTTTTTTTTTCCCAATAGTGTAGAAAGA
>JARVGS010000789.1:17517369-17531438 GCA_031762315.1 Hypsolebias antenori | reverse complement strand
GAGGACAGAGGATGCAGAGGACAGAGTGAGATGGAGGAGGATGACTCGCTGTGGCGACCCCTGAAAAGGGAAAAGCCGAAGGAAGAAGTCACTGTTTGATAACCCTCATGTAAAAAGCAGAAATTCAATAAAGTCACGCCATGCGTGTAATATAAACAGAAGGTCTAGCTATATTTCTGAATATCACACCATAAACATATAAAATCTGAAGTAGTTTTTATTCAAGTTTCTAGTTTTGAATGTAGTTCGTGATCTTTGCCAACAATTTGCTTATTTCTACTTTGTTGAAGAAGAAAAAGCTGTTATCATAAAGTTAAACGCACATGTAAAATAAGATCTTTTTAACCTCAATAAACGCAGACTTTGTCTGTATAAATGTAAATTATTGTGTCTCAGAGGACAAGTACGGGGCAGCATAAAGCAGCTAAAGCGTTTTTTAATACTAAAATGTGAATTACAAACTATGGCAAGAAACTCCTCCAAATAAAACAAGTTCAGTGTTTTAAAAGTAATGTTTTGACCTGAGTTTACTGTTCTTCTTTCTCATCTCTTTATTATTATGTGACTTGTATGTACAAAAAAATATTAGTCAATTCAAACATCTCTGTAACCTTTTCACTTTGAGTTAAAGAACTGACTACAGGACTTTTACACATTAGTACGCAATTTCTAATTTGCATTTAAAACAGCCTTTCTCATGTTAAATTGTTTTTTGTGATCTGATCTAGAATATTACCAGAGGAAAATGATGTAAACAGGACAAATATATTTCTCCACATAGTTCAGGTACCTAATCATAGAGTCCAGTGTCTGAAGTCTTAAAACTAAGATTATCTCTGAACCACAAGACAAGTAGGAACATTTTTTTTTCTTGTTTGAGTAAAATATTTTAAAGTCAATATTATTGTGTGAATGTTTATGAAGCATTCACACTATTGTGATCCATTTTTCTTCTGCACTTTTTTTTCTGAATCTTTCGCATTCCACAATTTTTGTACCATTTCAACAAGTCATAGATTAAAACGTCTAGCTCTTTCAGGAGACGGGTGCTTCTTTCAGATTCTTTCAGCTAACTACAACCGTTTTGTGCTTCTAACTTCTTTCTGTTGATTTCAGCTTGTTATGCTGCTTTCAGCTTATCTGTGCAAGTTTAAAGCTTTTTCTGCTATTTCAGCTACAATTTAGTTGTTTTATGCAAATTTGAGCTTTTTCAACTAATTCCACATTTTTTATACTCATTTAAACTTTTTCAGCCTAATTCAGCAAAAATATGCTCTCTCAATTTCCTTCTTGTAATTTCAGATTCTGTCTGCCCTTTTTTTTAGCTACTTTCAGCAGGTATTTGTTTTCTTTTTGCTAATTTAAGCATTTTCCCCCCCAGATAATTTCCACATTTTTGTACTAATTTCTGCTATTTTCAGCCTAAAGTGACATGTTCTTTCTGCTTTCTTCTGCTAATTTAAACTTCTATTTTTTCAGCTACCTTTTTTGGCATTTTTAGCTAATTTCAGCTGTTTTCAGATAAATTGAAGTTTTTATGCAAATGTCTGCTACTTTCAGCCTAATTAACTTATTTATGCTGATTTCAGCTTGTTGTGCTTTTTCAGCTTTTTTTTTGTTGCTCTTTTAGCCACTGTTATTTTGATGCTAACTGTAGCTTTTTCAGCTAATTCCACCTTTTTGAGCTCATGCCATTTCTTTCCACTTCCCTCTGGTAGTTTAAGCTTCTTTTTGCCTTTTCAGCTATTTTTTTTTGTAATTTCAGCTTTATTATTAATATTTTTAGTTAATTTCATAATTTTGTGCTCATTTCTGCTTATTTAAATCTAATTCAGCAAGTATATGTTCTTTCTGCTTTCTTATGCTATTTTAGGTTTGATCTTCCATTTCAGCTACATTACAGCATGTTTTAAAGCTAGGTTCAGCTGTTTTTCAGCAAGTTCTTCTGCAATAAGCAGTCACCCTGCATTTTTTCAGGAATTGCAATGTCTCTAGTATAATTAGTTGTGTTAATGTGTTCTATTTTTGAGCTAATCAGTTTTGTTTGACCCTCTTTTCTTTAAGTGATCATGTTTACCTCATCTTCAGACTGATTTGAAATAAACTTCTTACGCACTTTAAATTTGAAATAATTTGTAAAAACACCTGGAACTTGGCCTGCCTCTCATTTGAACCTTTTTAAGATGCCTATAAATATTTTACCGTGTTTACATATTTAGACATTGCATTTTAAGATGGAATAAGGCCTTAACTTCTTATGTAAGGTCCTTCCTGCAAACATACAAACAGCTTCCTCCATAAATAAGTTAAACAAAAAATAAATAACCTCACTGACTCTTATGCTTTGATGCGAAGCAGCATTTCCGTTTCGTTACAGGGTGACGGTGGAGCTGGAAAGCAGTGGGACGCCTGCAGAATTTAGACGGACTGAGATCAACTAGAGGAAGCAGAGCCTCTCACAGAGAAGAGGATGCGTTTGTGCATAATGATGATGCAGTTGTAGGATGGCGAGGCCTGATCCGCAGGGACTCGAGTTTCCTTATACATCAGGAACCTTTGTGATTGACACCAGCTGATTTTGTTCTTCCTGCTTCTTCCTGTTAATAAGCCTTGGCAGAGCTTATGAAGGATTTAAATAGATCAGATCAGATGCAGATACCTCATGGATGGATCATAGAGAATATGGTATCAGAGGCAGTGCCATATGATTTCTGCAGCAGGGGGTAATTGTCATGGGTGAGTTTGATGAATATAGAATGAATTATAGATCTTCAGGTACAGATGTAGGCTGTGTGTAACAAACAAAAGACATCTGAAAGTGTCAGGGGGACTTGATGAAAAGAAACTTGTGCAGAATCGGTCCTTGCTCTTGGTAAAATAAGGGATTAAAATTGTTAAGCTTTAAATAAAAGCTCTGGAGTTGGAAACAGATGACCTTTAACACATCGTTGTATGCACAAAGGTGTGCATAAATGCATTTTTAAGCCACGAATAAACTTTCTCTGCTAGACTCGTCTGTTTTCTATCAGACACGACACTTCAGCTTCCATGATGCAACACATAAATCAACCTGCGACACACACACAGACTGGCTTGTTCTCAGCTGTCCACGTGACGCTTCTAAAATCAAAAGTTACACACACATTGCATTTAAATGAAGATTGCACCCTTGGGTTAGCGTCTCAAGCCAATTAGCGCTGATAAATCCTCTCGCAGCAGAAAGGGAATCTTCGCCTGGCTGGGATTTTCACCCTATCGTTACCCCCTTATCTCTCAGCTCCTATTGTTAGCAAACCTAAACACACAAGGGAGCGGGCATCATTTTAATAAGCAGCACATGGGAGGCTGACCTGCACTGCGGGCAGCGGCAAATTAATTCTAGTTAGTTTAATATGAGTGAAAACTCCGGGATGAGCCACAACATCATTACCATCGTATTTGTTTTTAGTGGTATGTGGGAGACGTCTGAACTTCAATAAATCTGGATGATAACGTAAAAATCTGTGCATGCAGGCAGCACTAAACAAAAAAAAAGTCCCACACACACAGCAAGCACCCGGCCTTGGCGTTGGGGACTTGTGAATAAGATGTCAGCACACTTGGCCTGTGTTTGTTCTGAGCCCTGAGAAAAGCAGAAACAAATGTGCAAAGAGATGGAATTTACAACTGTGGAATATGTCAAGGGTGAGAAACGCTGGTCAAGCATATCCGTGCTGGGCTTTTTTTGTGTGCGTCTTTTCTTTCTGTATCGCTGTCAGGAGGTCAGTTGTTGCTTCATTAAGGGTGATTCACTGCAGCATGTTTGAACAACCTCGCAACTGAATGAAAAGATGTAAGATAAGTCAGAGGAACGTTCTTGGGTTTGTGCTCCACGCTTTACTTACGGCAATGGTCGCCCTCGTCGTCCCCAAGTGGACAGTCCGTTCGGAAGTCACACAATTTGTCCAGGGGGATCCCTGGGCCCTGGCGGCAGTGGTACTGGCCCTCCAATGTGATGTTTGGACCAAGTGAGGATGCTGGGAAATAAAGAAGAAAACGGATTGTTTAAAATAGAGCAGTCATGATTTTGAGTGGGCTCCTCTCCAAAGAGAATACAGCCAAGAGGCAAGAAAACTTCCATGTCTGCCAATAGAAATATAGTCTTTGCAAGATAATTTTTCTTTAAGCGGACTTCACTGAGTTTTAAACGTAGGGCACTAACACAACAAACTGTAGAGCCATGGATTAATTTTTGAACATCCCTGCAGATTCACTGCCTTATGTTAGATATAAAAAAAAGTCACAGCTCAGGCAAAACTTGAACAGTGAAAATTAGAGAGGAGTACATCAGCTTTTGACAAGTCCCTGACTGTAAACATGGCATGACAACTGCAGTCTATCTGCACCATCCTAAATGACTCTGCACATGCTGCACAAGTTGTGATTACAGTACACAACCAACAGACGGGAAACGGAGGCAGCAAAAACCATGACCTAGTTACAGTTAGTGGGTTGCTCACACACAATAAAACCAATTGATATCACTCGTCTCTGCTGCACAATTGTCACTATCTACATTTGCATATCTATGCAAATCTGAAATGCGTTATCTCTGAGTTCTGGAAACTGACTGCTCACTGTCACCTTAATCATCTGAAACTGATCAGAGCCAGGAGAAGAAAAACAGAAGAGCAGGAAGCTAAAGCGTACACTGATGGGGATCTTGTTTGTCTCTCTCTGTCATAAGGAAAAAGAAAGGGAGAAGTGATTGTTATCACGGCTGACTGGCTGAGCTCTCTGTAGTTTGCCCTTGATCTGTAATATGCAGATTTGTTCTCTGTTCGGGCGAACTTGGAGCCGAAAGACTGATAACAATCCCATGACATGGAGTTTCAGTGTACAGCAAAAGCTGTTAGCTGAGCTGACAAGACAGGCAGTGAAGCCACATTCAATTTCAACGTTGCGTTTGAAATAAATCAACTGTTACACCTATAGACCTATTTTAAGGAGCTTAGATTTGCATCAAGATAGGCTCAAATAAGTGAGACAGGACAAAACATTATACAATATAAAAACTGCTATATTTTAGAAGCAAATAAACACAACACTGTGGGAAAACAAGCCTCAACAATTTTTGTTGTCTTTTTCCTAAGGAAACCATAAAAAGTCCAGTTTTATGCTGCTTGTCTGACACCTGGACTCGTTCTCATTTCTTTGTGGTAACCTCAGATGCTGAATTGTAATTGTACGCAGCGAGTAGTAGTGGTCGAAATGTTTACAGCCTGCCATCATGAAAGGCTGGCAATGATGTAAATGCGTGGGTATGTTCAAGCAGATTCGACAATTTTTCAGGCTTCTGCTTTTACCAGCAGTGTTAAACAGGCTCCCTTCAAGTGTTAAACGACTGCAAGATCTGTACAGTTGGTGATTTTTGGATTAGGTACTTTGTGCAGATCTGCTTGTTGTTCATTGAAGGCCTGCTTTTCTGGCAGTTTCCCTTTAGAATACAGTAGTTTAGTCACCTATGAACTGAATAAATGAACATGTTTCACTATAAAATATAGATATTACTTTAAAAAAAGGATTATGAAGGTTCAGATTATTGAACCGTGTGCCTTGTATTTGACTGCATTCATATCCTGCATAAAAAGTCAATACCCCCTACTTTTGACTATGCAGTAAATCATATCCTGGCTGAGACCTGCTGGATTTGAGGTCTTTTTACAAATCGATTTTGCAACATGACCCCGAAGACAAGTCCTAAATCTTTATTGTCAGCTGTCTCAAACTACATCAGCCCTCAAACTGCAATGCCAGCTTACCCTTTGGCATATGTATTGACTCTGTCACCACTTTGCTTGGCATATCAGAGACATAACAGGTTGACTTAAACTCCTGTATTCCTGTTTTTCAAAAACATAGAATAAACTGTGTATAAAATGATTCTCCATTACTGTATTTAGACCATAAGTCAATTCTTTACAAACACCAATTTTGTTTTAGGAAGAATCATTCTATGTATGACTTTGCTTCTTCTTGTTGACAATGAAAATGCACTAGAAAATAATGCATTCTCCTGTAGTATTTTTTATTGATTTATCAAAAACATTTGACACTGTCAATCATCAGATCTTAATGCAAAAACTTTATAAGTATGGGTTTCATGGTATTGTTTACAATTGGTTAAATAGTTATATTTGCAATAAGCAGCAATTTGTTAGCTTTAAGGGTTGCAATTCTAACAGAGCTAAGCTACTTTGTGGAGTTCCTCAAGGCTCCATTCTTGGCCCACTGTTATTTATGATTTACATAAATGATTTATCAAATGTTTCCAACATTCTTTCACCAGTCATGTTTGCTGATGATACAATGCTGCTTCTTTCTTAAAATGCAAATCTTGGCTTGAGCGCCTATGCTCTATGGATTAGATTAAATAAATTATGTTTAAATCTATAAAAAAAGTATAATTTTATTATTTTTAGTGGTAAAATGTTATATTTTGGAAAATGCTCAAAAACGTGTATTGATGGCATTGCAATATGACAAGTATCATCAGCAGTTCTTGGAGTTAATGTTGATGAGAGCTTAAGGTGGAAAGACCACATGGACTGGATTTGTAGAAAAATGCAAAAATTGATTGGTATAATAAAGATGGTTAGTCATTATATCACTGCATAATACAATGTATGATACACATGTAAAATTTATTGCAATATAATTTGGGGAAGTACGTTTCCCACAACTTTGCATAAAATTTTGGGTCTTCAAAAATGATTAGCTAGAACTGCAACTCGATCAGATTATCATTGTCCTTCTGCTCCTCTGTTTAAGAATTTACAGATTCTTACTATTTATAAAGTTAACATTTTTCAAATGTGTATTTTTGTTGAGAAGATTTATGTAAGTCAAGAGGATCTACCAAAGCATTTCACCCATTACTTTAAATCAAATATGCAGTTTCATTCTTACTTAACTCGCCAGAGTCCAGCGCTTCATCTTCCTAAATATCAGACCAGTAGAGGTCAGTTACAGGGAAGCTAAAGTTTGGAATGATTTTTGGCATTTGGTAATGGGCAGGTCTTCTGTAAAAGAGTTTAAACATTATTTAAAACTTTTCTTAATTAAATAAATGTGATTGTCACTTTTTATTGTTACAAATTTTATTGAAATTTCCATTAATACTTTGTAGATGTTTTTTATTTTATTTTTTTCTGTATAACTGTATTCCTAAATTTATGAGCAAATGACTATTCTTGTATTGTATTGTTTGTATTATTTATATGTATTGGGTGGAGGCTATAAGTCAATTGGGCTTTTGACTCATCCTGCACTGTTATTTTATATTTTTTCTTAATATCTTTGATCTGTATTTTAATTGTGCAAATTAAACTAAACTAAATTACAATTTTGGTCACATTCACAATTCATAAATCACACTTGAGAAGAAGGCTGATCAGGTCTGGCTTCAAAGTGTTTTGCCAAAGGAGCTATATGATTAAGAGAACGTCAGTAAATGGGAAATCAGGTGGAGACAAGATTTAAAACCTCGAAAAAAGGCAACAAATAACTCAGATTTTGATCTGGATCATTTTAATTGAAACTGCAAAAGTATGATGCGTCCATAAAACTATGATGTTCAATGTGTTTTGCTGAGTCGCTAACACATATACAGTTTTACTGACTAAACAGTCCACAATCAAATGAAAAGATTGAATGGAAATGGTTCAAGTGGACACCTGGAAAAAAACAAAAAAAATTGTGCCAGCTTCAATAGCAAATTTGTATCCTCTCATGCTCAGTTGGAAAAAAAACAAAAACAAAAAAATGGACAGAAAATTAGCATCCATTTCCTAACCAAGCCACAGGCACACATCTACACTGGTTTTGTCAAAATCATCAGAGCCTATTCAGCAACTGGCACACTTAACTATGGATTAGAAAGAGTGGGGGGCATTTATTTTAGTTTTTATATTGGAGAAAAACATTAGCCTGAGGCCTCCCACGGCCTGCTGCGGTGGCAGGACCTTTGTGGCTGCAGAAAGCCACTTTAACATGCCGGTGAACAACCTACTTCACATTAAGACAAAGAAATATGCTTCACATTCTTAAAATCTTGCCCAAGTAAATTATCAATTCTGTCAGGGCTTATAAACGATCCTCTTTTTGCTAACTAAAAGCGAAGATGGTGCATAAAAATACAAATTCATAGTCGCGCTATTACCAAAAGAAATCATTCGTTTTTATTCTAACTACTAAATGTGGAGGCTTGTTTGTTTAACACCAAGCATTTGGGCAAAGATGTGGTTTTCTTGTTTACTCAACACATGTATTATGTATTTGATGTCCTCAGTAGCTTCCTCCCTGTGCAATGGCACTGCAAGCATTTATCAAAACAAAAAAAAGTTATTCAGAGAACATTTTAACCTCTGAGCAATGAATGTAAATTCATTAGTCTATTTTATGGTGGTGGAGATATAAAAGTAGTGACGTTGTGAACTTTAGGAGCCCTGTAGCAGGTAAGTTTAGACAAACATGGCTGCTGCTCTCCTGGCCTACTTCAGCTCCTAAATCACACGTGTCAGATTGTGAAAACAAGTAGGTCAGTGGGGGATGAATTGCCATTGGGAGTAAGTGAGTTTTGTTGTAACTCGTGTTCACGGGGTCGCGTTGGGCTTTGTGAGGAGAATGATGTATGAGAGCTGAGGAGCTGAAGAGGTGAGGGCACAGCAGCCGCTGGAAAAAACTCATGCACAAACAGGAATCGGTGTTTGGCTGACGGAGGCAGATGGTAAAATATAAGTTTCTCTGGGCAAAAACGTTAGCCAATACATGTAAAAATACAAATAATAAATTGGAGGTTTCTTTTTATGTGACAGAAGAGCTGGGAAAAATGTGACCAAATCAAACAAAATAAAGTTATTTATAGCTTGATATTTGGAAACTTTCTCTAAGGTTTCTGTAGAGCAAAACACAAACGAATTAGACAAGAACAAAAAAAAAAAAAAAAAAAAAAAAAAAAAAAAGAGTTCATCATTAAACATCACAAATCTAACAGAAAAAAAAATGCTCCTCACAAAATGTATTTTTAAAACTCATCTTGAAGCTTCTGGATCTTTTGTGTTATCTGGTAACCAAAGCAGGAGCTGTGTCAGCATTCTTAGCACAAAGTCCAGATTGTTCCCAGTGCAGGTTGCACTCCGCCATGGCTGTCCCTCGTCTCCGATCCCATTTGTGGTGTTCATGGACAGGATCTCGAGATGCAGTCAGGAAGAGGAGGGTGTCTGGTTTGGGAACCTCAGGGTTTCATCTCTGCTTTATGCAGATGATGTTCTGTTGGCATCTTCAGCTCAAGACCTTCAGCTTAAACTGGGGCAGTCTGTGGCAGAGTGTGAAAAAGCTGGAATGAGAGTCAGTTCCTGACTGACATGGAAGGGGAACTTTGCCTCCGGTAGAATAGTTTAAGTATCTGAGTGTATTGTTCACGAGTGATAGTATGGAGCGGGAGATGGATCGATGGATTGGCGTCTCATCCTCAGTAATGAGGGCATTGCTTTGGTCTGTCGTGGTGAAGAGACAGCTGAGTCAAAAGGCAAAGCTCTCGATTTACTGGCCTGTCTTCATTCCAACCTTCACCTATGGTCATGAGGTTTATAACATGACCAAAAGAACAAGATACTGGATAGAAGTGATTGAAATGGGCTCCCTTTTCAGGGAGACCAGACTCAGCCTTGGAGATAAGTTGAGGAGCTCCACCATCTGTGGGAGCTCGGAGTAGAGCCGCTGCTCCTCTGCATCAAAAGAAGTCAGTCGAGGTGGTCTGAATATTTTGCTTCCTGGATGCACCCCTTTAGAAGATTTCCAATTTTCCCACTGGAAGGAGGTGCTATGGAAGACCCCAAAGTTGCTGGAGGGATTCTGTATCTTCTTTGGCTTGAGAACGCCTCAATCTCTCCCAGAACAAGCTGGAATGTTTTGCTGGGAAAAGGGATGGCTGGGTTTCTCTGCTGGACCTGTTGCCTCCATGACCTGACTTTGAATAAGCAGTAGAGATGGAGATGAAGATTTTGTTTTGAATGTCAGGGTGACCTCGAGGCCTTTATTTTATAATATTAAAAAAATGTAAAAACATGTATAAAGAGCCATTCATAAAACCCAAGGACGCTTCACATTGGGGATCAGACTGAACAAAGATAATGAAAAAATAAATAAATAAAAGAACAGCATCAAGAAAATGAACTAAAAAAAATCCCAACAAAATGATGAGTTCATGCACTTGAAGAAACAACCAAAGTTGCGGGTTTGAACCCAGGTTGCATCAGAAAGGGCATCCAGTGTAAAACAAATAGCCAAATGTTTCCTGTGAGTTAGCTCGCTGCGGTGACCCCTGGAGAAGGGAGCAGCCGAAAGAATCTTACTAAACTCTGATGAATAATTAATGTTTCAGGAGCTTTTTAATATTTCCAGAGATGAACAGCTGTAAATGTCAGCATGGAAGATAATGTCAGAGAGTTGGGGGATGTAACCATGAAACAACCATCACTAAATTTTGCATTCAGGCGTGAGAGATGGAGAACAGCCGAGGATCAGAAGACATGAGGTTCTGGGATGTGGAGTGAAGGACATCAGAGAAGTACTGAAGGGTGCAGCCAGCCAGTGATTTATAGAGAAGGTAAATTTAGTAATGAGTCAGATCTAACTTGAAGAGCTGAATGAGCAATAAAAGTGATGTGTTGCCAGGACTTTGGTGCAGGTGAGAATCCTGGCAGCAGAGATTTAAACAGACTGAAGTCTGATGAGAACTTTTTGAGCGTTCTCATACAAAACCATTTGTGTGGAACTGTCATATAGATCAGTAAAATAACCTTTGGTGTGTTTCACCCAAGCTTTAATAAGGAAGTTAAACAGTTTTTGATCAACATCAGGTCCTTTTAAAGACACAGTCAAGCAATAGGAGCGTTCCAGCTGTGATAGATCCTCCATCAGCAAGACTCCATAGAAAACAATAGATCAGCCTCCGGTTGTACTTAAAGTTAAATTTTAACGCAATGACTAAACTACTTTATGAAATGAGTAGTCAGGTTTCTGACCGAACCTCCTACCTGCACAGACTGATGCCATGTTTTGATGCATGAACAAGACGAAGTAAATGAACTGTGATGGAAGCAGTCGTTTCCCTTTCCAACTCTGCATCAGCTGAAATCAGTTCAACATTAACGTTGAACAGTTTTGCATAACCGTGTCACGCACATCAGATCTGGGAGATTTCATTTCGCTGATGCCCATTTCTCAATCTGCAGGATATCATCAGGTTATACAAATCAGTTCGTACCACCATTTGAATAAAACTTGCTGCGGATACATGGAGGTTGCTTGCAGGTTTGGATCCAGACACCTGCTTGTTGCAGATGAGCTGCAGAAACATTTATCAAAAATAGCATAGAGGGCAGATTTATTGTGACATTAATGCAGCTTTTGTTTTACTACAGATGATCAAACACGTCAGTCACATCCTGAAGGGCCTATATATGACTGTGGAGGGATTTAGGCTGAAAAACTGCTTGGGAGCAAACAGTCGAGACTACACAGGAAAATAAATGGAGATGACGGAAATAAAACATCTTTACAGGCTTGAGTGAGTCTACCGTTGAATTCAAGAGTCATTAGAAGTCATCAAAACGACTGTACAAGCTCCATTCTGATACACAGTATGGGTTATTGGGGAGAAAAACCTCTGGAGACCAGAGGAAACGTGGGTGCCTGTATCTCACCAACCCATTAAGGGCAAAATCTCAAGACGTTCATGGAGATTTACAGTGGCTTTAAAGCCGAAGATAGATGCAGCTGCGTTTCCCACTGGACAGTCGACGGGACAAGACGTATTCGCTCATGAATTCAATTAACTGCACACAGTCACGCTCGATTGGTGCGAGCTCTGCCCAGTCACTATTACTATCTGTCATGCTCTCTGCTGGAGAGGGCAGCACACTCAAGGGCGAACCGCTGGAAATAATACCTTAACATCCCCGAGATGATCGTTTTACGGCGGCTGTGTACTTTGATTTAGCTTTTCCCTTTTTTTTAATCTAGCTTTGACTTTTTTTGAGTTTCATTTTTTATATTGAATGGCTTTGTTTTGATATTTTACTGTTTTAAAAAACATTTTTATTCTTAATTTTATCTGCATTTGGGTCAATTTTGCCTGTTTGGAGAATGAACTTAGGAGTTTATCACAGATGTACAAAATGCATACTGATCAAAAATGATAAAACATAAATAAGAAGTCCAGTTTATAAAGTCTGAAAGTGAGAGCGGTGGTGAAGAGGTTAGAGAATGAGAGCCTGTGATCAGAAGGACGCAGGTTTGACTTCCTGGACCGACAACATCAAAATGCAGGCGGGAAAGAAGAAGCATCCACACTTGCCTACACCCTTATTTTCCCCACTATAGGCCCTTGAGCAAGGCACTTAAACCCCACCATCTGCTCCCCTGGGTGCCCTAAATGGCAGCTCTCTGCTCCACACAGAGGGCTGTGGTAGCTCGGTGGTCTGTGGTTGTGTCAGGAAGGGCATCCGGCGTAAAAACAATTGCCAAATCTTCGTGCGACTAGTTCGCTGTGGCGACCCCTAACGAAGGGAGAAGCCGAAAGAAGAAGAAGTAGAAGTCACACGTGTGTGGTCACACAGTCACACTCACTTGTGTGGTCACACTTACATGGGTTGTCACATTCGTGTGGTCACACTCACATGTGTGGTCACAGTCGTGTGTGGTCACACTCACATGTGTGGTCGCACTCATGCGTGGTCACACTCATATGTGGCTGAAAGTGACAGAACTGAAACTTAAAGAAACTTGACCAGATGACATGATTTAACTTTTTGTTTGTTTGTTTTCCACGACAGTTTTTACAAATGAATGTTTGTCTTTGTGGAGAGGTGGGTTCTGTGAAAAAGTTGTTAGAATTCAAAACTTCTTCTCTTGTCTCTTCCTGTGCTCTGCCCATCAGCGTGAAACCCTGCACGAGGTGATTCATGTGCGAGGCTGCATCCATGCAGTAAACCTCTGGATGAGTGACAACATTGGAATAACCGTTGCGCTCTGCTGTGCCGTCGGGCTGCCACAGGTAATTGAAAATCTAACGCCGTAACTGGCTGACTGAACTCTGTGAAACCACATTTGGAGCTCTGTGTGTGTTGAGCATGAACTTTCTTGCACATTTGGAGCTATTTTCAAATTAAAGCCTTGAGAAAAATAATGCCTTTTAGTTCAAAGGTTTTCTGCAGATAAATTCAACTTGGTAACCCTTTACTTGTCGATCATTTTGAATAGTGTTTAATACTCGGGGCCAAAACTCAAAAAATGGGCTGTGCATAGTTTTTCTTAAACTTTCATTTACACTTTTTATTTGCTTTTTCCCTACTTTGTTTTCACCCAGCTATTATCACCAGCGTTCATATCATGCCTACACAAACAGACCAATATGAGTGTCAGCTCCAAACATAGACAGAAAGAACAGAGAAAATGTTTTCTCACAGAGCTACAGCTCTTCAGAAACAACTGCATCATCCACATCTCACTGTATCACACAAGAATCAAGTTTGGAATGTACAGGTGCTGGTCATAAAATTAGAATATCATGGAAAGGTTGATTTATTTCAGTAATTCCATTCAAAAAGTGAAACTTGTATATCATTTTCATTCATTACACACAGACTGATATATTTCAAATGTTTATTTCTTTTAATGTTGATTATAACTGACAACAAATTTTTATTTTTTATTTTTGGCTGCTCCCTACATTTTGGGTCACCACAGTGAACTAAGTCGCACGAAGACTTGGCAGTTATTTTTTTACACTGGATGCCCTTCCTGACGCAACCACAGACCACCGAGCTACCACAGCCCTCTGTGTAGAGCAGAGAGCTGATATCTAGGACACACAGAGGAACAGATGGTGGGGGTTAAGGGCCTTGCTCAAGGGCCCAGAGCGGGGCGAATGAGGGTTGGGGCAGATGTGGGTGCATCACCTACAAACCGGATTCCAAAAAAAGTTGGGACACTAAACAAATTGTGAATAAAACTGAATGCAATGA
>JARVGS010000789.1:17465428-17483763 GCA_031762315.1 Hypsolebias antenori | reverse complement strand
ATTACCTCATTTCTTAAAATTAATTGCGAAAACTGAATAGTTTTTATTTGATACCATTTCTATCATGTGATTCTTGACCTGCCATTGTGTATCTGTTCCTCTCAAACCTAGCCAGTCGAAGCAGGTGGCTGCTTGTCCTGAGCCTGGTTCTGCTAAAGGTTTATTCCTCATGAGGAAGTTTTTCCTTTCCACTGTCGCTTTCATGCTTGCTCAAGATGAGAGTCTGCGATGAAGTTTAACTCAAAGCAGCCTGCTCCTCAGATGAATAGTGTTAAATTAGTATTGTTAAATATGAATGTTTCTGTTCTCTGAGACTTCAATTGTGACTTGGTGCTATATAAATAAACGGAATTGAATTATTTGAACTGAAGTTTGTCCTGATTTGCAAAATATTTCTGGACAGATTAACAAAATGGTTAAAAGTCAGTCAGCGATACAGAAAATTACCTAACCTTTCAAGTGGTTGTAGCTGAGAGTTGTTTGCAATACATATACAGAGTGCTACTCACTGCTTGAGAACTTTATATTAGCTTTTAAGTCAATCCAGTTTGTTAAAATATCCGTGAAATTTGACAACTGATTATCTTTTGATGTAAATCCAGTTTCATAAAGGTGCCAACGTGAATTGACATTTTTAAACACAATCATTTTTAAATCTTTCAAACTCTGACGTGATTGTTGATTTTCTTGTTCTCAGAGTTACGTCTTGTGACAACTTTGCACATGAACTTTTACGGTTTAACCAAAATGGCAACAGCTCTGTCACGAGATGATCTTAGCCTAAAATCTGGCATCAGACAATGCTGGGATTTTTAATATTTAAAAAGCAGCGTGAACACTCAGTCCAACCAAAAATCTATCATCGAGCTCCCTCTCTGCTGCTGCCTGCAGTAGATTACTTGTCGAAAGTGGCACAGTGCGCAGATATTTTTACCAAAAGGTAAGGGTGGAGAGAGCAGGACTCGTCTCAGGAGTGATATTTTCTGCTCTCGCCACGAGAAGGACTCAGACTGACCCTTGATCCTATTGTTCTAAAGAGTGATGGCTGACTATAAAGCTGCCTGTTGTCACTGAGGTGAAAAGTAACAAAACAGATTACAGGCCTCAGGTCTAAAATACTCTGAATAAAATCCTTTCTCCGCCCGAGTGCCGAACAGCAGAGGTGGTTCCCATCTTGTTCAGCTGAACAAAGGTTAGCAGCCGAAGGCAAAAATATGTGAATGTCTCACAAATCACAGCAGACAGTGTGATTTAATGGAAACAGTTTCTTCCTGAGGCTTAAGAGAAATTCAGCGAACAGAACATTTAGTCACGATCAAAGGGTGACAGTTTAACTGAAGCCAAATTAATTTTCCTTAAAACACACCAAACAACAAGAGAAGCATAAAAAACATCATGTCCTCACGTCAACACGCTCAGGCTGACTGTCAGACACAAAAGCAAAGTAAATGCTCCTTATTTAAATCTAACTTTAAGTTCAGATGTTATCTCAGCCAAAAACAGAGTTCTACATTTTAGCAAATGTTCTCTAAACAGTGACAAACATGCTTAAATATTTCACGACTACAGGAAAGTGAAAAATTATTCACTGTTTCAGGTGTTTTTGTAAATTTTATTTCATTTGTTGCCTCACTGTCTGCAGTTAAAATAAACTTTTCTGGAGTTTGGGATCAGTTTATGAAGGGTTTAAAATGTGCACAAATACTTAAATACGTGAAACTCAAGAGAAACTAGAGAAATATGGGAATGTTGGTTGCTGAATGACTTTTTGTTCAGTCGGGGGTGTCCAAGGACAATGCCAGTGCAAATATAAGAGTCCTGAAATGATGATGCAACGTTTATTCGGCTGGTTCCCCCTAGTTGTTCCGTGGACTTCCTCGGTGGGAGGGAGGAGGGCAGAGCGTCAGATTACAGAGCTTCCAGGCGAACTGAGAAGGTGGCCTGCAAGGCCAGCCAAGGCAGCCACATTCAGATAAACAACGTTTGCTTGACTTGAAATAAGTTGAATGGATTGTTAAAGTTAAAATGAGCAAAATAAAAAGATCATGTTAGCAAGACTAAATAAAAGCTAAATGTCACAAAACAGGAGCTAAAAGCTTAGACAAGCATTAGAAAATAGAAAAAATAAATCAAGTATGCTGAAGATTTAAGCAAACAAAATTTCTGAAAGTGTGTTGGCACGGTGGCTCAGTTGGTAGAGCTGCCACCTCTCAGCGAGAAGGTTGCTAGATCGAATCCCGGCCAGGAGCCATTCTGGGTGGAGTTTGCATGTTCTCTCAGTGAATGTGTGGATCTTCTCCAGGTAATCTGGTTTCCTCCCACAGATGCAAAACATGCATGTTAGGCTGACTGGTAACTCTAAATTGTCTCTAGGTGTGAATGAGAGAGTGAATGATTGTCTCTGTTACGTGTCCTCCTTTAATATGTTATTCTTGGTGGACGTAACAGTCTCGTTTGTCTTTATGTGTCTTTGTGATGGACTGGAGACCTGTCCAGGTGTCCCCCACCTCTCGCACAGTGATAGCTGGATATGGACACTAGTGACCCCCATGACCCCAAAAGGAAGAAGCAGATACAGATAATGGATGGATGAAGTTTCTGAAGGTTTTGAAGAGTCTGACAGTGTTTTTTGGAAAACATGTTTGTAAATAAAAGTTGGATTTTATACATGGATTACTGAGCATGGACTTTGGTGTTTTGAACCAGTTTGACATGACTGTCAACGAGGAAAAGGGCGTGCTCCAGAGGCCATTTTAACACCAACATAACTTTCCCCCCCACTTTGTAGTAAGCTGTTGGGGGAGAATCAGTATTGTTTGGTGCTTCCTCAGACTGACGAAGCCCTTCGGGTGGAGGGCGAAACGAAGGTCATCTGAAGAAATCGTTCAGATGACCTGACTGAACATTGTTGGGTTTGTAAATAAAGTCAAAAATTTCAAAAAGTAAAAAAAAAAAGATACAAATATTAAGTTACAGCACCGTATTTTGATATTTGAAGTTAAAATACCACCAAGTATGCAGAAATGGATTGCAAAACATATATTCAGTATATATGTATGTATATATATATATATATATATATATATATATATATATATTCAGTATATATATTCAGTATATATATATATATATATATATGTGTGTATATAATTACACCGTCAACTCCACATTTAAACTTGATTTTTAGTAATTTGCAGTGTCTTATTTCTTATATAAGTAGGCTTTATAAAAAAAAATCTCAAAAATATTTTATTACAAATTTCCAAACGATGAACTTTCTGCAAGAATTAACTTGTTTAACACTGCTGATTAATTAAAAATACATTTTTTCCTACTTATAAACAATGAACAGCAGCTGGAAAA
Source organism: Hypsolebias antenori (assembly GCA_031762315.1). Taxonomy (NCBI): domain Eukaryota; kingdom Metazoa; phylum Chordata; class Actinopteri; order Cyprinodontiformes; family Rivulidae; genus Hypsolebias; species Hypsolebias antenori. The sequence goes on along the minus strand of JARVGS010000789.1, from coordinate 17,480,400 downwards.
AAAAAAAAGCAGTTAACTCATGCCATAAAAAGCAAACAAAAATATTCTGCCTGGCTCCATGTCTTTTCACATTCTCTTAACTTTTCCAGTCCACCATGAGTGAAACTGGTCAGTATGCCGCTCTCGTCCTCTGCTGCTGCGTCTCTTTGAAATGTGACATGAACAGGCTGCACAAAAGTATAAAAATATGCTGCTCTGACACATGAGCGCTGTTCAAACAGCAAAAGAAGGTGAAAAAAATCTGATTGAAGCTCAGGTGCTCATTGCTATTCAAACTACTAAAGAGACAAAAATTCCAACATAAATAATAAATAAATAAATCAAAGCGATCTTCTTGTGTCCGTGAGATGAAGCAAACACTGACAAAACATTTCGTGCTAAAACTACGAATTTATGAACACAGAGAGCCATTAGAGAATACATGCTGCCTCAGTTTAGCTCAGTGACCTGTTATTTAAACTGAGAGGAACGAAAGCTCTGAAATATTTTATTTATCAGAACAATTTGAAACAGTTTGATTTAAAAATCACAACTTGATAAAAAAAAAATAAAAAAAAACTGGCTCCATTTTAACATTTATTAAATACATTCATGAGAACTGATGTGCAGAATTGTTAAAGTTGAACATGCAAACTATATGTTTACAGTACCTCTATGGATTCTATAATCAACAGAGTTTGTTCCAATTGATTAAAAAAATCATAAAATGGGAGAAAATGCAGACTAAGCATTAATTTAGCAATTTTTACCAGAAATGTGAAACCTTTTGCCCAAAGTGCCTAATCTGAATCTTTAGGCATTTTGATATGAGCAGCCTGTCACAAACATACTTCTTGCTCCCATCGTTTTATTCAAACCTATGAAAATATAAAACAGAGCAGTATGACAAACAGGAAACAGAACTTTAGCACTAATAAGGTGATGCCCAAAGAGCTTTTAACAAAAAACTTGAAGGATGAGGCATCTGTCAGGTTTTACTAAAGATATGTCCTTCATAAACCTTGTTTTCCGCCGTACAAGCCGTATAAGTCAAATTTATTATGTGTCACCACTGACCACCCGGAGGCGGCTGAAGGAGCATGCAGGGGAGGACTTTAACAAAAATTAAACAAAATTAACACTTAAAAAACAATTATTTATTTGTTCAGCATTATAGCAAAGGTGTGTCTCAGTTGAACTTTTCCTTAATAAATGCACTTTGATGGTCAAACCAGCTGCATTTTAAAAAATCGATTTGTGGCTACGGGAGCACTCACAACAGGACCCGCTGTTGAATTTCTTTGAAATTTAACAAAATTAATACCTAAAAACAATCATTTCTTTGCTCACCATTAAAGCCAAAGTGTGTCACAGTTTAACGTTTTCTCAATAAATGCAGTTTAATGGTCAAATCAGCTGAATTTCGCCTGGGCGGCACGGTGCCATCCATCCTCTGGAGCTTGTGGCTCAGGCCGTGTTAAATTTTTCTCAGTTCTCTCTAAGTGAATGTTTGTGTGTGTGTGTGTGTGTGTGTGTGTGTGTGTGTGTGTGTGTGTGTGTGTGTGTGTGTGTGTGGTGTGGGTGTAGCAGTAGTTGTCAACAGCCTAGAGGGCCCTCTCATGCCTCTGGCAGCTACAAATGGTAATGTTTAATCTGGTGCATGTCAGAATGAATGAAGGGTCAATAAAAATTGTGTTATGAATATAGAAAAAAAATAAGTCACTTTGGTGTATGAGTCACAGGATTTGCAAATTTATGCAAAAACGTGCAACTTATACACCGGAAAATACGGGACTCTTCATCACCTTGGTTAGGTTTCTTTTAATTTCCTCTACGTGTCCAGTTTTCGCATCTTTTAAGCAAAACACTGCCCAATACACAGTCCTGAGCACCGAGTCTGAGCAAAACAAGTGAAACAAACAATTAACGACTAAAAAGGACTTTGTGAAACTTTAAAAATGCGAGAGGAACTATCCATCAATACACTTTAGGAAAGTCTGGCAGATTGAATTGGATCAAAACTTTTGCACAGTTCCATCCAATGCAAGACCTTTACACTCTGCCCAGATTCTCACAAATACAGCAAAGCTAGTGGTGCTTTCATTTCACAGTACAGATGGAGAAGGATCAAAAACATTTGAATGCAGCCTGAGGTCTTTGAAGGTAAAGCAGCAAACAGTTGTGAAAGTCGATCACCTGCTCTGAGCTGCATCTAAACTCACTGAAGGCCCAAACAAGTTCCAGCTAACGACGGCTGCAGTACAAGGCTCGATGAAGCAGAACAACACAGGAAACCTCGCTCTCCGGGCGATTATCATAATTTCCAGACTTCTAGCAGTCAACTCGTGCATAAAAAGTATTAAAAACGATCATTTTATTTGCAGTTATGCAAATTACTCTAATTATATCCACGCTCTTGAAAATGAGGGTTCTACATATTAATGAGCTTTAATTTGCTTAATTTGAATGCGAATACCCTCAAATTAGAGGTGAGAGCTTGTACTTTGAGCCAATTTTCATTATATATGAAGCTGAATATGTTTTGATAAAAAGCTAAAATGTTATATTTGCAGAAGTAACTATGTTCCTCTCAACTTCCCATTAAAACCCATTATGACACTTCAATTAACCTAAGAAAATGGCTGAATTAGTCACTTTTATGTAATGTATTTATGATTCCATCAGACTAATTTGCTTCAGCATAAGCTGCTACTTCCACAGCTAATAAAATCTATTTGTTGTTTCTGGCAGAGCTCCAGGCCACAAGGTCACTGGGGGTGGGGGGTATATCCACCATAAACTCTTCATCTCATTTAAACAGAGGATCCCATTTCAACATTATCAACATTATCAAATGTAAAAATGGATTCCACTTTAACAGCAGGAATGAAAGACAGGAGATAAAGCTATTTCTCCTTTTCAAGATGACAACAGGCTGCAGGTGTTTGTTCATCGATGATCTCAACCTGAACGCTCTGAACGTGACTGATCCTGGAGAGACATCTAAACACGTGCAAGTTAACTTCAGCGGCTCTGCTGGTTTTATTCTGCCTGCATAAAAACAATTATGTGACAAATATCAGGCTCATTTCAAATAGCCATACAATTAAATAATATTTTTTTCGACACAATTTTAAATGCAAACATCACTTGTTCTTGTGTCTGTTTATCTCACGTACCACGAGATAATTTTTTTAACGAAACATGCAACTTTTCTATATTTTAGAGTTAACGCAATTCAACATGGCTGCCACAGACAACTGACCTAAAAAACAGACTAAAATGGCTGTAACTCAGTTAGTCCTGCAGAGAGAGATGTACAGTTGTCCCTCGCTACTTTGCGGTTCGACTTTTGCGGACTCGCTCTTCGTGGTTTTTCAAAGTCAACATTAATATTACTCACGTGACTGGGACAGTACGGGATACAGTAAAAAGGTGACGAAAAAATACAAAGTACTTTGGACAGGCGCCGCCATTTTGTAGTTTTCTCTCAATAAGCCTACACTGTATCGCCACTCAAAAGGACTACATTTCCAAGAAGCCAACAGTGCTTCCAGCCATTGCTTTCTATTGAACTGGAGGGAAAGTTTTGATCCGATCCAAAAAAGTTTGGTCCTTATTCATAGCGACTTTGGCGCTCAGTGGATGCCATACAGAACCGACTGGGAATTGGATCAGAACCCGATTTCCAGCCTCATCGGTCAGTCTGGTAGGCTGCTTACTGGCCCATGAGGCGTTTCAACCGGGGATGTGTTTCTTGTAGGGCCGGTGTTTTCTCTGGAGCGCACCAGGACTTTTTTTCATCCAGATTTGGATTTGATCAGGACCATTGTGTGGTTTTGTGCTGGCTCTCCGATGGTCCGGCTCTCTCTAAAAGCATCTTGATGCTTAAAACTATGCAGGCTTAAGAGTATAGAACATTGTAGGTACGTCTGCTGAACTGGAACTGAGCTGGACCAGAACTGAGCTGCTGTGTTCTGCAGAGCTAGTGAGTAAAATTTTGCAGTACTGTACAGTACAAATACGTATGTTGTTAAAATGACGTAGGTTTAAAAGTTTAGAACATTGCAACAGTGTGGGGTTTATAAGGCCTTAAAATATATATAAATGCAAAAATAAATATAGCGTTCCTACTTTGCAGTTTTTCATTTATAGCGGGTGTGGGTGTGTATGAAACGTACCCCCGCAATAAACAAGGGACTAATGTACAATTTATTGTGGAAGTAGCTGAGACTGCTCACTAACACTTGCTGGGCTCAGATGACCCAAGACCATTAATTATGAACTCAGCTCTGTTAGCAAAATATTTCATAAACCACTGGTCGAGTTTATTGACACGTTCAGGAAATATCCATTAGATAAAAATCTATTGTTGCTTATTTTTGGAGCCAACTTTATTCCAGATATCCTGTGTTTTCCAACAGACGACAGAAAACACAATTCAAACAATTTTACAGATGCTTTGATAACACGTGGACTGGTGGTAGCTGAGCATAATTCACAACACATGCTCCAGCTGCTTCTCAGTGTGCGAGAACTTTGCTTAAACGTCCCAGCACTGACTGTTGAAGGACAGTCTGTTAGCAAAATATCTCATGACTCCAGGATATATTTCAATGATACCAAAGCAAACATAATTTCTTATAACCCAGTCAACTTTATTGATATTGAGCAAAATTTTGATGTGGTAGTAGCTGCGAGTCATTCACAAGATACTTCACTTGTTGCAGAATACGATTGAGCACAAGTTCATTTCTCAACATAAGATATTTACAGTATTCTAAAGCTCTGCAATGGAAGGCTGTGAATGATTTGAGATGTGCTAACCTTTGACAGTTTATTACTGTATTTTTGGGACTATAAGGCGCACTGGATTATAAGGCACATTAAGAGAAACAAAACAGTCAGATAAGTCAAACTTTATTCAACTCATTCACAACAACCACACAAAATCAGTTAGAGATCAGTAAGCACAACCAGAATTAATACACATGGTTCACCTGATTATAAGACTCTGTTGATTTTTGAGAAAATTTAAGGATTTTAAATGTGCCTTATAGTTTGAAAAATATGGTATGTTTGATGTCAAAAATTATTGTTATTCCTCAGTAACTTTTTCGTTTTGTAATTCTAATAATTCACCCTTAAGATCCTTTGGGTGCATTTGAACTTGTTATTCTCCTGCAGCTGACATTTACCCTCCTGCAGCACCTTTAAAACACTGCTCATGTCTGTCCTCACACAGGTTCCTCATCAGCAGCTCACAGCTCGTCACAGCTGAACGAGCTGCCCGGATCCATCACTGACCATCAGCTCCTCTCCTCACTCCAGCATTCGATCACTATCAGCCCATATATCTGTCTCTCCTTCCACTTTTCTCTTACTCCACGCTATCATTCCCACATCTCCTCAGCGCCTTGCTCTCCAAAAATACCCACAATTCCATGCTGCTGTACAGCTGCAGTGTTGTAATCCAGCCCAAGTAACATCAACTTGGTGATCAATCATGCAGCCCTTCGTGCCGCTTCCCTCTCTCCTGCAGGGCGGCTGACATTTGAGCCGTAAACTTACTGTCACTCATAGAAACCCTGACGAAAATGAAGGTCTGAAGATGCAGTCAGCAGCTGAGACCAGTTCACTTGTCTGCAGGGAAACTTCCAGCTTGGCGCAGAGATTCAGCTGGAGTTGTTAGGATTTTTAGGAGGATACTTATACTATAAATGCGTGATTTTTATTTAGTCATTCATTTATTTATTTATTTATTTATTTATTTATTTATTTATTTATTTATTTTTAATGGGGGAAATTAAAATCTCAGTATTTCTCGAAAGAATGCAAATCTCTTGCTGGCTTTAATGCCAGAGTTTTTTTAAAAACACAAACGGGTAAAAACATTTTCCCAGAAAGGTGATGGATCTAATAATGATCAATCATCAGGGTGTTACTGAACCTGATGCTCTCAATTCTGGGTCCAAGTGATGCATTATTTATTTAAAAAAATCCAAAAGTTATGCAACTAAATCTTAGATAGAACAACAAACTTGAATGTTATTTGCCCAGAAGTAACGTCAGCTTAAAGGATTTTAACAGTGAGTACACAGTAACTCCAGAATCAGCATTCTGACTCAACAGCCAGTGTAAACACACCACTACCAAACAGTTCACACTGGACGGGCTGATGCAACTGTGGCTTTGACTGAGACTTCAGGAAATATTTATTCAGTGCCTGCTACTTGGAGCATCATGCAAAGACTTACAAACCACATTCTGTAAGTCAGTCACTGCGTTCAGCCCCCACAGTCGTCAGTTTGAGAATGCTCTGTAGCACTAAAATACAACAAATATACTCATTTTAATTCACTTTGCAACATGATTTTTTTAACAAAAGCTGTTCTCCATGCTCTGTTAAAAAGGTCAAAATAAAACAAATTATAATTTTCTCCTAAACTTTCAACTATTTCAAGATCTACCATATTTTTCGGACTATAAGTCACACTTAAAATCTGGTTAATTCTGGTTGTGCTTACGAACCTCCCACCAATTTTATGTGATTATTGTGAATGAGTTGAATAAAGTTTGACTTATCGGACTGCTTTGTTTCGCTTAATGTGCCTTATAATCCAGTGCACCTTGTTGTCCAAAAAATACAGCATGTGACCTTTAAAAAAGTCCTTTAATCTTCAACTAGAAAATCCAGCTGCAATCAAAAATATTTTATCCAACGTTACAACCCAACATATTTTGTAGTTAATAGTTTTTATTGTTATTTATGAGCTGCTCTCTATAGGACTCACCAAAGTGAGTGAACTTGCACAAAGATTTAGCAGTTGGTTTTATGCTGAATGCCCTCCCTGGTGCAACCACGGAGCTGCCACAACCTACGTGTGGCTGCAATCTAAGGTTCCCGGGGAGCAGCTGGAGTTAATAAGGCCCTTGCTCAAGGGCTCAGAGTGGGGCCAATGAGGACGGAGGGAGGTGCACAGTATGAGCCACACCTCTTGCACCAACATTTTTTGTCAGTCTGGGGATTGGAACCAACAACTTCACAATCATAGGCTTGCCTTCTCCGACTCCTGTGCCGCCACTCCCCTAATTGATGAATTGAAGTAAAACTATTAAAACATATTTGTACGGGTTAACACACTTTATCCAAGTTTTGTTATAGTCATTAAAATAATTCAAAGAAACAAGTGGAACTAAAGAAAAAAATCTTTCAAGTTACATAAGAAATGTGGTTTTAGTTACATATTTCATAAGTTTGAGTCTAAAGTGTTGTTTGGATGTTCTCTCCGTGCATGTGTTGGTTTTCTCTGTGTACTCCAGTTTTCTCCCACAGATCAAAAACATGCATGTTAGGCTGACTGGTAACTCTAATTTGTCCCTAGGTGTGAGTGAGAGAGTGAATGGTTGTCTCGTTTGTCTCTGTGTGTCTCTGATGGACTTGAGACCTGTCCAGGGTGTCCCCTGCTTCTTGCACAGTGACTGCTGGATATAGGCACCAGTGACCCCCCCCCGTGACCCAAACATGAAGAAGCAGGTAAAGAGGATGGATGGTTAAAGCTTTCATACTGCTGCTATAAACACTCACCATACTGGAAGAAAACCAGTAAGTTTAAAGGTGGAGATCCTGTCAAGTACATTTAATGATGTGAGAGTTGGGCGACTAATTTCCATGAAAGTGACATAACGACAGATTTAAGACCAATTATACAACTTATCACGTTCTATTTTTCATTGAAAAGAGAATACACTGGACAGTAGAAGCAGTTATGTCAGACTTTCTTTTTTCTTTTATTCTGACAGATCCTGTTTGAAACTTCAGCCCCGTTTTCAAATATTAACATTTTGCTTTCGAGGTTTTATTGTATTTAATGTTTAACTATAATTTTGTTGGAACTAGCACAAATAAGCCTCAGGTAAAAGAAAAAAGACATTGATTAGAACATGGATTGTTGTTGTTAAAAAAACGGTTGTATTTACAGCGAAGCTCTTCACACTCTGTGACAAGTGAAGGTAAAACAGACAAGATCTGTGCAGGATTGTCAGGCATCCTTCACAACTTCTCAGTCTTTTGAATTTTTGGCCGGTTTGACTAATAAAGTCTAGTAATGGTGGCTACAAAAGTTGTGTTCTAAAAAAATAAAGATAAAAGTATAATAAACTACAAATTACGTTGTGTGTCATATGTTTACATTGAGAGAAGTTACTGAAAATACTTGTAGAAAACTAAAGTGTTTGTGTGAAAAGCTGCAAAAAAGTTATAAAATAAAGCCAAATAACTAATTAATATTTTAAACCAACATTTAATAGTTGAGCTGACGTGTGACTCAAAATCTGATATTTACTTAAATTAAAAATATGTATTTAGATAATTGCTGCAAATGAGCCCAGCTGAAAAACGGTCTGCAAATAAATTACATGAATAAATGTGGTTGACAAAAATAAAATCTTTATTTTAATGTATTAGATTCAGTTCAATTCTCCACATTGTTTTCAAAGTGGTTAGACACAAACTGGATCAAACTGACTGGAACATGCAGTTTATGCACCTAGTCCCAGCTAAACTTGTTTTATTGCAAAGTACCAGCATTGTAGAAACAAATGCAGCGCAGTCGCGTCGAAACAGTTCAACAGCATCATTAATTGCACTTTCAGGGTTGTGGTTGTATAAGAGCTAACATCTGTTCCCTTTGTTTTAGGGCACGTTGTTCCCTGATTTAAGGAAAATGAATTGCACACAGCATACTTGTTAAATCAAGGAGCAGAAAGGTCGGTTATTTTTCCATTCTGGCAGGAGGGTGTCTGAACTGTATTGGGAAAAAAAAAAATACTTTTATTTTTCACCGCCACTAAAATCCCATCTAATGACTATAGCAACCTCCAGAACCTAGAGTACAGCCTAATAGAGGCAAAACATGGAAATTAAATCTAAAGGGTATTTTTGTTGAACTGGAAAGAAAATGCACAATTTTTCTGACTAATTATGTTTTAGGAAACTTCTGAACCACAGGGATGCAGGTTATTTTCAAGCCGTTTTTTAAAGAAACTTCTGCCTTAGCAGACAAAATTTTCTATAAATCCTAAGGAGAGGAAAAACTCTGCAAAAATAAATAAATAAATAAATTCATGAAACACTCAAAGCACAACTGGTTACAATTATAATATGATACAAAACAGAAATTTACCTTTGTGAATTATATGTTAGACACAAAGGGTTTTTTCAAGTCTGAGCGCTGAAGTGTATGCAATATTGTAAAACGTTCAGTCTAATAGTTACATCAGGTTGAGTTAGCTCATTTTAAACTAAATCAGGAAATCAAGTGGGCGAGCCCGATGTCAACATGTCATGGTTAACAGCCAAAGAAACACTGCTTCTGTTAAACTGCTTTAAGAGTCAAATAACTGGTGGAAAATGTAACAAAACTAAAATAAAGTGGTGAAAATGAACAGAAATGGATCGATTTTTAAATAAATTGATGAATTCCCATATCAAAAGGTACACACTGACCAAGTAAAGGTTTTTCCTTAATGGTTCATTCTGATTTTAGCTGATTTTTTAAACCATTGTTTTTACTTTTGGCTCGTAATTACTGTATTTTGGTTTAATAATCATAAACATATTCCTAGATCAGGGGTCTGAAAACTTTACGATCACCTTCGTTCACTATTTTAAACATGCCCGGAGCCACAACAACCTGCTACAACTGTGATTATCAACTGGTGGCCCATGAATCACTTTAGGTTTGCTGGAGGGGGCTTTTGTGGCCAGTAAGGATGACATTATAAAGCAAAAAAAAAAAAAAAAAAAAAAAAAAAAAAAAAAAAAAAAAACAACAAACAAACAAACAAAAAAAAAAACTAATGATTTTTAACATTTATTAAAGTAAAAGTTCAGATTATTGTAAAGAAGAGGGAAAAATATGTTTCATTTAAAACATCTATAAACTATGGAGACAGTTGTTCATACAAAGAAATGAAGCATCAAGTTGAAGTATGTTTTACTCCTTGTAGTTACTCCAGTGGTCACATATTTGCAAAAGAAATGACAGGAAAACTGTTTGAACAAATCCTTTTTGTTGTTTGTAAAACCACTAAAATTCAGTTTTATGTCGGTTTTGGCCAAAGCATGAAAGAGCTGCTGCAGAGGGACCAAAGAGCCGCATGTGGCTCCAGAGCCGCAGATTGCAGACCCCTGTTCTAGATTTTAAAAGAAGCACACAAAACCACAGACTGGATATTGGCTCTAAAGCCTGATGAAGATCAGTACACTCCAAGTTTAAACATATTCAGATTTTCTCTCCAAAAGCAGCATTTTCTACATAAAAACCAAGGAGTAAACAAGTTCCTTAGTTAATATGTTGTTTAAAGCAGCAGTTCATCTTCCTTTGTAGCTCAAAGTCAAACCAAAATCTTATTTCTTTGGTTTGCTGGTGTTGTTCAGAAAAATGCAACCCTGCTGTAAACAGACACCCTTGTTGAAGGAAGCACGTTGACCAAAGGATGAAGTCAAGTGTAAAAACTGCCATCTTATCGTCCACCTCTTCTGTAATGCCTTATAGCCATGTGACTACCGGTATGTGCTCTGTGAAGTAGTCTTTCAGCCTAATTTATAAATTAAATTTTTTAGGCTTATGCTTTTGCTGCGTGACATTTATATCCAACGTCCCATCTTGTCATGTTCAGTGCCTTCCTTCGTCAGGACTCCTTCCTTCTTTCAGCCTGCCCTTGACAAGAAAACCGCCCTCTTCACAGCGGCACAGCTGTATGCATCAGTACACAAACCAGTGTCTGTCTGTAATCCTTAACTGACAGAATACAGCTGGAAGATGTTAATAAAGCGGCACATCAAAGGCCTGTTCCTGCTCTGAGTCATGCTCAGACCTCTCAGAACAACGTCGAAACAATTACTGCAAATCGTTAAAGGTCACCAGTCATGGCGCCGAAAAGTCACTGGTCGTCAGGTTAATGAATATATCTGTGATAATGGTCACGCTGGCCCATGGCTGAGCCACTGGAATAATTAACAAAAGAACCATGTCACTGCAATATGTGGACACAATGCTTCTTTTATCGCACAACGCTCACGTGTTTTGTAATTAGTTGACCGATGCCCAGCTTACAGTTTGCAGACAGTTTCACGGGTGTGAAGGATAACAATAAAACCGATGAGATTACTTTTTCTTGGTGTGATCTGGTGATGTTTGAAGCACATTTAAATTCAAATAATTCACAAATAATGTTGAAATATTTCAAATTTAGTGTGAATGCAGCAGAAAGCATTATCTTATGCAGCTGAAACTGAGGTAGGAAAAGCATCTAAATCAAATGCTGTGCGTTTTTTTTTCTCCGTTTATAAGAACAATTATTGACAAAAACTGTTTGTGGCAGCTCGACCTTTTGAATCAGACTGACGCCTAAAACAGTTTCACCTGTGATGTTCGCCCGCATGCCTCGCTGCCTGAATACTGATCGAGCTTCAAAAGAGCATTTGATGAGTTACAAAGTCATCCACCGAGGGAGGTGCCCAGATGCCATATATTGCTCAGAGGACAGGTGCATCTGCTTCGCTGCAGCGCTGTTCAAGTAAACAAAGCAATGACAAAGGGAGTGGGTGGAGGCAGGAAAGGGACACAGTGGGTTGAAAGGGAGGATGGAAGGACGTAGGGTTTTGTTTGGAATCCTGAGGCTTTGCGGAATGAAAGTATCACCAGGGAAAGAAAAATGTTGATTGAGGCTCTGGTGCTGCTGAGGATTTAGCAGTTCCCGACTGTTTCACTTCAGGTGACCAACCTTGACATGTGAACAATGGTTAAAAAGCTAAATGAGCAGCTCTGGAGGGGGTTGGTGCTAGAGGACTGATTATTCTGCTGGGATTCAGAACCAAATAATTGGTTTAACAGTTCATTTCTACGGTGGCCCTGAGGTGTAAATAAACAACATTTGAACAAACAGAATTACATTTGAAAAAACACAACAAAAACACAAAAATATTTGAAAAACGGAATTACATTAAGCCAAAGCGGAAGTAGCCTGAATCACATTTGGAAAAAAAAAAAAAATGGAATCACATTTGAAAAAAAAACAGAATGACATAAGAAAACACGGAATTACATTTAAAAAAACAGAATCACATTAGAAAAAACAGAATCACATTTGAAAAAACAGAATGACATAACAAAAGATGGAATCACATCTGAAAAAACTGAATGTCATTTGAAATAACTGAATCACATTAGAAAAAACAGAATATATTTGAAAGAACAGAATGACATTAGAAAAGATGGATTTACATTAGAAAAAAGACGGATTTACATTAGAAAAAACAGAATCACATTAGAAAATACGGAATTATGTTTGAAAATAACAGAATCATTCAAAAATTATAAATTTAAATATAATTTCTTTTTTCTAATATAATTCCGTTTTTCAAATGTGATTCTGTTTTGTCAAATGTGATTCCCTTTTTTCCTAATGTGGTTCCGTTTTTTTCCAATGTGATTTAGTTTTTTCAAATGTGATTCCCTTTTTTCAAATGTGATTCCCTTCTTTCAAATGTGATTCCTTTTTTTCTAATGTGATTCCGTTTTTTTCAAATGTGATTCAGTTTCTTTTCTAATGCGATTCAGTTTTTTCAAACATGATTCCGTTTTTTTTCAAAGGAGAATTTAGCCACTTTCGCTTTGGCCACTTCCACTTTGGCTTAATGTAATTCCGTTTTTTTTTTTTTTTACCCAAATGGATTTTTTTTTTTTTTTATGTTGTTCATTTATACCTTAAGGCCACCATACATTTCAGATTCAACACACCATATAGACCACACAAATGACATTAATGGCATCTTGGTGTAATAAAGAACAAAAAGCAGACAAGGATTCCCCATCACTGAGGTTTGCAGCTTCTCCTTTGAGCTGACAAGAACCTGTTGGCTCCTAATGATGACAACAGTGGAACGTATATGTGTATAAATTGTACACAATGAGGTTTTCTTTCCCTGGAAACATCTCAGTCAGTGGAATTACATGACCAGGTAATCTCAATGAAGCAGCCACAAAGACAACTCTGACAAAAACCAGCATTTACTGCCAGAGTCATTATGTGTCGGAGGCTGCAGAGAGGTCCATTTGTCTTGCTCTGGGCTACACCTTGCACTGACATTTAGACTCCTGCTGCTTTAAATCAACGTAATCTTGTTTCAAATCCTGGGATTGCAAACAAAATTGGGTATCCCACTATGCTGACTCTCATCCACCAGAAGCAACAGAGGAAGATGTTTACTGTCGAGTTACACGCCACACTGGCATTGATTCCCATCACCCAAAGTTAACAAAAGAAAAATATACGTTTGCTTTTGTTCAAGCTCGGGATTGATCCTGCTAGCCTGGAGTGCATTGTGTATTCAGACCAGTTTTGTTTTTAAAGGTAGCATGCATACACAAGCTAAAAGATAAGAACCGGTGGGACTCGGGTTAAAGAGGTGAGTTCACAAGGAAAAAACAGGTTTTAAGTTGGCTTTTCTCAATGCCACAAAGCCTTAAGTCCAACTACTTGTTGATCCTTTCAAGAACTGAGCTCAGAAGAAATGCTTTATTGAAACATTTATTGAAGCTCCTGTTAAATCCACCAAAATAATACAGAACCAAAGCAAGAAATCAAACAAAATGCTATTATTTGAAAATCCTACTTGTGTTTCATCTGATTTAACACAAAAGCAGCAGCTTCTCTAAAAAGAACTTATAATCAGCACCAGCTGAAATACAAACGCAAAGAACATCTAGCTGCAGATGTTCTCTAGATGAAATTTAACAAGATAAGTATGTTGTTTCCTGTTGCACCTTGTTATGCAGTTTAGTGTAATAAACTTTGATGTGCTTTTATTTAATCTGAATATGCCTCCTGGGACTGATGGAAAGTTACAATCTGAGCTTCAGAAAGTGGAGGGAAATGAAAAGTGTTCTATTTCTCCCTCTGTCATTTACCTGTACTGTATTTACTGATTTTTATTTGATTAAAAAAAGTAAAGTAAATAAATAAATAAATAACCATTTACACCAAAGTTCATGCTCAATAAGTCAGGTCATCTGGACAGTTTCTTTGTTTTGCCAAGATGTTTTGTCTTTCATCCAAAGGACTTATTCAGTCTGAGGAGCCAACCAAACAAAATCACTTCCCACAAACGACATACTACATAGTGGAAAAAGAAAAAAACAGTTTGCTGGTGTTAAGATAGCTTCTGGGGACCACCCTCTCCCCCGTCAACTCCTCTGAAAGTTGGCCCCGGAGGTCATCTTAGCATCAGCAAACATTTTTTTTTTCCATTGTGGGAATTAATTTTGTTTGGTGGCTCCTCAGATTGAATAAGTCATTTGGATGAAGGATGAAACATCTCAGAACCAAAAACAAACAAACAAACAAACAAACAAACAAAACAAACAAAAAACGTCCAGATAATTGACTGAACATTGTTAAAATAATCATTTACTTGAACAGAAAAACTGAAATTTTGAAGCTACTTCATTATTTTCTTCAAAATTTCTGCTGATGTTCATAAAACCAGAAAGAAACTCAGCATGGCTCTGAAATCCTCGGTGCAGCAGAGACTGATCTATGTTTGGATGATGTCAGCAGTTTATCTCAGATTCAAATCATACGATCAATATACATTAGAAGAACAAGGCTCACATCTTTCACTGTTTTGGAGCTGAGCAGCAGTTGATTCTCATGGGGTATCTAAGACTTTCTCGGTTTTCTATTTCAAACTGCAGAAATAAAATAAAGTTGGAAGGGGAACATTTAGTTGAAAAATATCCGGCAAAACTAAAGTCTTTAAAAAAAGTCTTATAAAATTGCAGAAGCATCTGAGCTAACTTAAAGTTTATGTTGGAATAAAAACAGTTGTTTTTCACTCTGTTTAGTCGAGACATTTTTAATATTGCCCATCGAGCAACAATGTCTTGGTCATATACAGTATATATATATACATATATATATATATA
>JARVGS010000789.1:17382812-17393938 GCA_031762315.1 Hypsolebias antenori | reverse complement strand
GTCTTGACCAGGGACACTTTAATATATGACTGCTGGTGGAATCAAACCCCCAACTCTTGCATTGGAGGACAACTGCTCTACTTAGCCACAGCCGCCCACAACTAATCCCAGTTCCCAGAAATTGTGCTCTACAAGTTAACAGGTGGCTCACTTGTTTTGTCATTTATATTTGGAATGGAGACTCTTCCAAACTACATTAATGCACATTTATTTTAAAGCATGCATATCATAAATAGTGGATTGAAAATTGCAAAAACAAAATATTTTTAGAGGGAGTCTTTAACATAAGCGTGAGATATAAGTTGTACTTTTTGATGCTTTGGATGGCGAAAACACGATGGTCCAATAAACCCACAAGAGGAGAAGTGAACTTTGTCTTGATGGAAGTGTTGAATAAATAATCTGCAGCACAGTTCAGAGGGAGGAAAATCTCTCCCTTGACAGCAGTTGACTTTTTACAATAGAAGTTCATGACAATAAACAACAAACGAGTCAGTTATGACAAATTAATTATGAGCTGGAACCTCTGCACAAAGTGAAAGGATTTCCACACAAAACGTTTGATTAGGTCAACCATAAACATAATTTAATTCAGACATAAGGAATATGCAGATTTAATGCATTTTTAACTTTACAACTTTTTCCCTTATTGTTATCTTCTTTTCCTTGAGCCACAAACAACTACTCACAAAGTTTGCATGTATCAAACTGAAGAGGTAGTGCTGTTTTTAACTCAGAGTTGGGGAAATACCTGATTGATCCCTTAACTTATATTTGACATACAAAGTTGGAAAAAGCAGCTACAAATAGAACAGTGACAGATTTATTTAGCAAGATCAGCGTTGGTCACTATGGGTAGAGATGTCCGAGTGAATTTTCCCTGCTTGTTATCATACACTTTGTTTTCTCTGCTTGATGCATGCCAATAATTTGACCCTTCTTACACAGACTGACATCTTTTCCACCACCATGCGACATGTCCTTCCACATGGTTGTTTAAGAAATGAGAAGCAACTCATTGCACCAGCTGGGATTAAATAACTTGTTGCCAGCTGAAAGATAATTGCCCATGCAGTAATTATCCAATAGGAGGCTCGTACCTATTCCAGGTGGCAACTTTTTTTTCTTTTTGGGCAGGGCAGTGTATCATGTACCTCATGTACTTAAGGGAATAAATATAGTACACACAATATATGGGGAAATACAACCACCCAGCCTCATGCAAACCCTCATGGAGACAACTACATCAAGTTCTGGTAATGTCTAATGCATTTATGAGGCAACTTCCAGATCTGCAGACCTTCACTCAATGTCTCAGTGGTTCCAGCAACTACCTGATAACACTATTGCTCCATTTGTGATGCAACCACTGATGCCCATTTTTGACATGGACATTTGGACAGCTCTTTGCACGTCACATCATTTACTTAACCGTTGGTGGTTTCCTTGTGTACCAAAGCACAACCAAAACAGAGCCCCCCCCCCCCCCCCACACACACACACACACACACACACACACACTTAACCCCTGTGGATGGTTAATGTTTATGTCAGTGTGTTTTGTACAGATTATAATGAGACTGCAACAGTTTTAAACTTATACTTTGCGGCATATTAGCTGCAACAAACGTGTATTTCCACGCTATAGCCCAAAGTGCACTACCCACTGTTTCCTTCCCCATTTTTACAGCAAGTTAATCAAAGTACATATTAAAACATAAGCTACATAAGCTCAACGAGAAATGTTCCTCTTTTGCCAAGCTCATCATTTCCTGCTCAACCATCATTCTTTTTATTTCATTGCTGGTTGACACTTTCTCTGGCAAACAATCTCCCTGGATGATAATTACCAGCACAAGCTCTAGAGAGGCTGCCATTGTCTATTCTCTCATTTTCCTCACACTTTAATGAAGTATAGTTAAAGTTAAATAAAACGGAGGAAGGCAATTACAAGTACAACACACCTTTCAGTAACAACAACAACAAAAAAAATCTTATTATCTCAATGTTCATTCTTGTGTAATTAGGTACAGTGTACATACTATCCAATTAGTGCGCCTGGGCTACGCTGCTGACATATTGACATCTGCTGTGTTGTGTATGTATTCATAGGTGTATTGCTTTATAACTAAGCCTGCAGTTGTGATTCCCAAATGTCTTCAGGGATAAGGAGCAAAGAACAAGTAAGCAATAGCTCTACTGTTGCTTGCAACATGCCTAGTTTAAAGCCAACGTTATTAGCAAATGTCAGGATTCCAAAACGTTAAAGAATATGTTGACTTACGGTGGCATGTTAAGTGAGTACTAAAAACTTTTTGTAACAAGTGCCCTGCAGTAAAAGTAAACACTACTACTCTACTGGGCCCATTAACCCTGCATCCACTTGCCACAAGGCCACAGAAGTAGATTTCATTCTCTGATATTAAGTGGAGCTATTTTAACTGCCAGATGCTTCTCACTTACTCTTGAGTGGATCATTGATTCGTAAAGGTCAGATCGATTGGTTTCTGGAGGGCTGAAGTCTTCTATTCTCAATCCCACAGCCATAGCCTGCCAGCTGCCCAGATATCTGTCCTTAATCAATCAGCTTATTGATCCTGACCCAAACATGGGGGCAATGAGGCTCTGTGTGTGCAATGTGAAAGTAGCTGGCTCCGAGTTGTATTCTTCCATAGAGTTGCACAAACTTAACCAAATTATCTGCAGACATGTGGCCAATTTGTAGAACAAAAGTCAATTTGCGCCTACAGTAGTTAAGCGAGTGGCATAAAGGTCTAAATAATTATTATTAGTGTGTTTTGAGGCTACACATTGTAGGTCCTTAGTTTTACACATGCTCTACAGCTGCATTACCATTAAATATAAAGTTTATTGAGGCTATATTGCCAACCCCTGCAAAGTATTAGAAAGCACTGAAGTTTTTGCTGCAAGGTTGTAACAAATTAATTTGTTAGTTTAGAGCCCAAATAAGCAAAACAAAGACTTTCTGATTGGACCACTACATTATATAGTGATTGCCTAATCTTGATGATCGATTACAGATTGCCTAGTTTTTAGTTACATTTTTGTTGTCTTCATTGTACATGGTTCTCAAATTCTGGTTGTCACAAGTTTAAATGTTTTTGCCAAACCAGAAGCTTGGTCAAAACCTGTGTAATGCATGAGTTAATTCTTTTTTAATTACAAAAGCATCCTGCTTCTGTTGAACCTCCTGTTGAGAGCTTGCAATAAAAGCTTGGGCTGGAAAATAAATAAATAAATAAAAAACTTGGCTCGAGTCTGATGTTGGGTCTTTAAAAGTACACATACACCAACTTTCGTCTCTTATTATGATAAATCCACAAGACCAAAAACAAAGAAAGCACACCACATGCTCCCCAAAATTTATAAAAAAGAGCCTGGATGGTTTCCATATTTGTCCTTTTGCTGATGGACTTCAACACAAAACAGATTTAGTCTTTATTTCCATCTATTTTTACCAAAAACATGAGTTTCCTACAAGGAAGACAAAATGCCAAACCCAAAATGAATTTATTAAAATATTTTGATGTCTAGTTTTACAGGGCTGGGAATATTTGTACAACGCAGCTTTATCAGTGAGGTCTTTCTACAGCGGACACTCTGATGAGCTCATTTTAACCAAGTTGGACAGTTAATCAAAGTAACAAGGCCAAAGTTGAGCCATTTACCCAAGTATTGCCCACAAACCAGTCGTCTGGTTTTCAGACAACAAAACATGGGCAAAGCAAGAACGTCAAGGTCAGAAAGTCTTGTTAAAAAGTGATCTTTCCACGCCTCTTGGTCTTTAATGATGTGATAATTTCTGGGATCAGTAAAAGCTCTCATGCTTCACTCACTGATGAAGATGCAAAAAAATGAAATAAAAGGAAACTGACAGATCCTTAGCTGCTCATTAGCACAGTATTATGAAGTTGGCTGGTGATTCTGTGAATTGTTGGTCAAAATAAAGAAGAGTTAGCGTTCAACTTTAAATATAGTCCCATCTGAGCAAGGTACATTTAACATGTTGTCTTTCATGCCCTGCTCCAATACACATTATACTTTGTACATTCAAACAACAAATGGTGGCTCATGACTTGTAATTCAAGCATGAACAGAGTAAGTGAGAAGTGTGAAGATACTAAATGTAACAATGTTCAGAAGCAGACTATATAACCTGGTTTATTGTTTTCTTTAATATCTGCTTTTGCATGAGTAGTTTGGTAGTTTGGTTGTTTTTGTTTCCTGTACTGGAGCAAAGAGGGGAAAAGGAAATACCCTCTGTCCATCCATGGGTCAGGTTGTGAGCTGAGTAATTTGAAAACTTAAAGCGGTACCAAATTCTATTTTGGTTTTTGACTACATCCAGGCATTCCAAAGGTTCCTTTCAAAAATTGGGTTGCTATGTTAAAATCCAAGATGGCTGCCACCGCATATGTACATATGTTAACATTGTGAGCTGGATAACTAAACATAAATAAATAAATAAATAAATAAATAAATAAATAAATAAATAAATAAATAAATAAATAAATGCGTCAACTTCCATTTTGGTATGTGTCTACATCTAGATGCACAAAAGGTCACCATCAAAATATAGATTTCCACATCATAATCCAAGAGGACCACCAAATATGTAAACTGGCTACCCATAGCATTTGAGGAAACAATGTTTTGTATTTTTTATACTGCTTAGAAATATATTTTCAACTAGGCACGTTGTGATAAACAATACATCAATTGCATGATGAATGGAAATTATTAACCTTATTTCCATTTATCGACTTTATTGTTTCTTCGTCTCTCGCTTTCTACTGAAGGCACAGCTCAACTCCAGTGCTCTTCTCAGAGCCCTCCTTTTCTCTTTCAAATATGTTTTAACCATCCAAAATTGTGTTTCTGGTTCATTTAAAGCAGCTAAGCTGAGAAGCTAAGCTACGGGCTAAGCTAACAGGCTGACCTCGGGAGTAAACCTCTGTCTTACTGCACTCCAAACTTCAAGGCTGAAACCCGTGCCTTCGTATAAAAAGATGTTTTAATCTGCAAAAAGAAGCTGAGAACTTATTTACTGATTTTTAGTTAAAAATTTTGTGTGAGAAATGCTAGGCTAAAGAGCTCAAATCACAGCATCTGCCATGTCAGGCCATGTCACGTCAAGGGCCCTCCCTCCCATTTTTCTTAAAAAGACATGCCACTCAACTATCCATCCTTCATTTCAAACAGTGCTGCCATCAGGTGGTCAAAAAAGGTACTACACTCAAACCAAAACATTTCTTCTAAAATTTGACAATTATTTTTTGTTAAATTTCAAGCAATATCATTCATTGCAATATTTTCTGAGACAATTAATCACCCAGCAAAATTCATTATCGTGACAGGCCTAGTTTCCACAAATGATTGGGTAGCTTGGCCACTGTATCTGGTGGTGGATAAAATTGTTCCCTCCACACACCAGGATCAGTCCCTCATGCTACCTTGAACAATCAACTACAACAGCAACAACAACAACAACAACGGCAGCAACAACAGCAACAACAAAAAAACTCCTGTCATTCAGTTGTATTTTGACTTACAATACGACAGTTTATTAAAAATGGTAGCTTGTAAAAGTAACAAATCCACTTTTCTATGCATAAAGCCCAACTTATTTTCCAAACTTCTGTTCTGCATATCCTTTCACAGTTTCAAACAGTATACGTCACACAATTTCCACTGTTTCAAGAAATAAAAAGTGCCGGTAAATATGATAAAAGAGAGTGACAGCTGAATATCTCCTTTACTTTTTGGTTTCATTTATTAATGTGCAGCTTTTTTAAGCTTGATGCAAATAATAACACAATCTTTATTGATTTGACAACTATTTTGTTTGTAAGGTCAACACAACAGCTTTGAAAATGCAGTAACAATCTCCAAACCACCAGAGCAACAAGCTTAACTGTGTAGAAAACAAGTTTTTCTCCATTTATCTGCTGCTCACAAGTTTGCTTGCTTGTTTAATTTGAATTGTCATGGCAACATGCAATACAAAAAGTTACCTTATTTTACTTATCTTTCAATTATGCCCAAAAGTGTGACCACACTGTGAATCCATCAATATTTTGAGTATGTCTGACCAATATAAGTTAAGGTGTGTAACCATGTTTCATACTCTCGTATGTGAGAAAAGTGTTCATGAAACAAAACAAGTTTCAGGTTTTTTTTTTAACCAAAAGTACTCATTAATTTATTAGTGACTTACTGATCATGTTTTATTGCTCAACATTGATATGCCATTTGTTGCCATGGTGGCAACCAGTTTTGTCCACGTCCGCCATGCTTTACAGGTCAGGCTGCAGATGGACAAAGCCAACCCAAAGTACAGTCTAGCTTCAAATGCCAGTTGCCAGTTTTTTTTTTTTTTTTTTTTTTTAGCTCCAAAACAGATAAGTAGAACAAATTGCCTCTCATCCAAAGTAATGGTTCATAATTATTTGCTCAGATAAAAGGGGCTTCTGGGTGCAGGGAAAAAAAATGTGCTGGAAGGCTTTTCTGTCTGTGTGGCAAGCAGACCATTGATCTATCTGGATGCAATCTCACTGGGCAGAGGTGAAAACAACTACGCAATAACAAGTTTTCTTCTGGCACATTTTGAGTCAAACTTTGAGAAACTTCATATGAAGTTTGTAATGAGTAAGAACGAGCTGCAGTAAACTTCACAGGTTTGCCCTGCAGGACTTTGAAAGAACAAATCTTATTGTCATGTCCAAAATCTTGGAGAGCTCACCAGGAAGTGGTGTTATTGACAGCCATGTCCAGGTGGTACTGCTTCTGTGTTGCCTGTTCTGCTGTTTTTGCCTGCTTTTAATAGTGTGACAGCACAAGATTGCCAAAACGCAGTGCTTAATAGAGGTGAAAAAATAACAGAGTAAATGTGACAAGCGTTTACTACTGTGATTATCTTGTAATTTAATATTCTATAAAACTTGTAATATGATTCTAAGGTAGTGCTTACAACAATCATCTTTAGTGGAAAGTGCCATTCAGGTCAAGTTTGTATTTTATTGTAAACTGGCCTTTTTTCTTTTCTAAGTATTAAAAACATTTTAATGTATAAAAAAATCATCTGAAACTATTTAGAAAATACATCTAGACAACTAAAGGTCTATAGCACACCTTGAAGGAATGCATGCCACCTGCTGCTTTTCATACCACACACTTTGACTAAGACCATCTAATGTAGAAAAATGACAAAGTTGTGTCCAGTTTTTTTGGTCAAACTATGGAAATATTAATATTAATAATTCCATGTGATAGCACCAGATGTCACGCTCATATTGCATGTTGTTAATGGCTCTTATATCTACTACCACACCAAAGTTGAGCCAAGAATATCTATAAAACTGATCTACAGTTGTGGAAGATAAGGCTAACTATGGTGGCCATCTTGAATTGAGTAGACTACAAAAACTAGTCTGTAGCAGAACGTAATCAGTGGATTTGCATGTACAAGTTTTATTAAATTTTGTTCAGTGGTTCATTAGAATGCTTTAACATGAACAGGCATCCACAAATAATATAATCTCCTGCTGCATTTTGGTGGCAGGCAAGCAAAAGTATTAGGATGTTTTGCAGTTGTCATGACATCTTTAATAATTTGCAATATACTATTAAGCTTTTAGCATGTTTGTATGGTTGCTGTATTGCACTGAGTTGCCTTGCACATAATACAAAGACTATGCTTAAAAGTTCAATACATGGAAATGTTCATAGATAGGCAAGTCATCACCCACAGCTACCAACGTTCATTACATATAAACTAAAACGTGGGCAAAAACAATCAGCCTCTGTAAACCAATGCAAGTGTTCAACATTTTGCATGTTTATCCTAAATCCTATGGTGCTAAGAATATCCAGACGATGCCTTGAGTTGGCAGATGACAGATGGCCTCAGGGCCACTCTATCACCAATAAATCAAACTGCTCTGGCAAACAGCACCTTTCTCAATATCTCCTCTTGCCAGTCAGCTCCAACTCGTGCTTCTTTATTATCTGTATGAGAGCTAGAAATCAATGAGTACTCACATTCACACTGTATTTGGCTACAGACATTGGGGGAACACATGGGCATGCATTCAAATGATTGTGGGTCTTTGTTTTGAATCCACAGAGCCTAATTCACAATCTGTGTTGTGCTCGTCAGCGCAGACTCATTTTCAATCAGTTAGCATCACAGGAGATTCGGTTAGTGCAGATATTTTGTTGTTTTGTTGTACAGTTTGAAACAGTAAGTGAAATTTTGAAGCTTTATTTCCCTCTGCAGTTGCTGATGCATACCTCAGAGCTAAAGTATCAAACTACATCCATGATCAGAACATTTTTAATGCTCAATTTGCTATTTGAGGCTGTTGAAAAGAAGAATGCACTGTGTTTTAGTTATATTAGTAATAAACAGCAAACAAAAAAGGCATAATGTGTTCAGGAATGTAACATTTAGATTGTCAACCGCTTCAGTATTTGAGGACACCGCTGTACCAACAGAGCCACATCAGAATAAAATAAAATATTTTTATTGTTGCTGCTTCTGTGTTTGATCCAGGTAACCCTAATAATTTTTCTGCTCACATCTGCACAACTTAAAGAGAACTACCTGTATCTTAGGACAAAGCACCACAAGCCTCCTATGAGTTTTAAAGATGTACATCTTACCACATCTGAATTCGGACGGTGTGGGAAACGGTTCCAGCAATTCCTGCAGATCACAGCCATTAAGTATTCATTTTGTTTTGTTTTTTTATCCCTTCTGAAAAATGCTCATGAAATGTGTGGAGACAGAAGCTTGCCCATCTCAATTATTCAAAACACTCCAACTGCATTGTGGCTAACAAAAGAGCTGAACACGATTGTGCAAAAACATTGTTTTTTTAAGAGATTTGTTTCCCCCTTTCGTTTCCCTTCAAACTGTAGAACAATGCACAATTTAATTGCACATTTGTTTATCTTAAAAGTAACTAAAATAAAACAGTGCTAGGAGTTAAATATTATTAAAAGGCAAAAAAAAAAAAAAGAGGTAGACATTTTAGTATAACTTTTTTTTAAGTATTTTCAATTTTTTAATTGCTGAATATTTTCCCCCATATTATGGAATAACATAATGTCAAGTTATACTAAAATGCTAAATGGTAGGGAACTGACTAGAGGGGGTAAAAATCTTTATTTCAATTTGTAATTAGAGAAATTGCATTTTCTCTGAAAATGCAGTGTCAATGCTTATTGCAGAACTTGCTGAAAAACAGCTGAAATTAGCAAAAAATAAATAAATAAATAAATAAAATAAACGCTGAAACATAGCTGAACATGTAGAAAAGGCGTAAACCAGCATGAGAATGTAGAAAGAGTACAAAAGTTGAAATGAGTGCAAAAACTGTGGAATTAGCTGACAAAGCTAATATTAGAAGAACAAAAAAACTGCTAAGTAGTAGCTGAAATAAACTAGCAGAGAAAAGCTGAAAGGAGCACAAGTTGAAATTAGCAGAAATAATTTAAATTAGCTTGAAAGTAGCAGAAATTACCATGAAAAACTTGAATGTATCGGAAAACATCTGAAATTAGCAAAAATATGCTAAAAGCATAGCTGAAAAGGTAGAACAAAATTAAATTATCAGACAAAAGCAGAAAGAACACATTTGCCCAATTAGGTTAAAAGAAGCAGAAATTAGAACAAAAAGTGGAAATTACCTGAAAAAAGCTGAAATCAGCATAAGAGCTGAAAAGTAGCTAAAAATTGCAGAAAGAAGCTATAATTATCTGAGAAAGGCGAAGAGTGCACATTTTTTTTCTGAAATAGGCTGAAAAGGGTTGAAATGAGTGCAAATGTGGAATTAGCTGAAAAGGCAAAAAAAAAAAAATAAAATTGCATGGAAACAGCCAAATAGTAGCTGAAATAGAAGAAAAACCGGAATCTGGCTAAAACAATCTGAGAGGATCATAAGGTGAAATTAGCAGAAAGAAGTTAGAAGCAGCACAAAAATGTTGTACCAGTAGTTATTTAAAAAATCTGAAAGGGTCACAAAACAGCTGAAAAAAAAATCTGAAAGTAGCTGAAAGTAGCTGAAAAAAGTTAAAACTTGCACAAGGAAGTTGAAAGAAGCTGAAGCAGAACAAAATGTAAATTGTAAACAGATCTAAAGATTTGAAGGATGTAAATTGAGATCAATTCAATTCTTATGAGAAAAAAAATGGCAGAAAAGGCTAAATCTTTCAAAAAGCTAAAGTTGCACCAATGCCAAAAGTTGTAGCACCCTTCTCCTGATGAGCTGAACATTTTGATATATGACTTGTTGAAATAGTACAAAAATTGTCATAGAAAGATGCCCAAAAATTCATGGAAGAAAAATGGATCACAATTGTGTGAATGCTTCATAAACATTCACACAATGAGCATAAATGAAATTGTCTAGTTGGTACAGCTATTGTATAACATGCTCATACAAAATAAATGTACTCTATGATAATTAGCTTAATGAAACTAAACATTTTTTGGGTAAAATAGTAATATTTGAAAAATGAAACAAAAACCCACTAGTGGACATTTGCACTCTTACCATCTTCCAGTTTAGTTCCCCTGTTGAATCCTAAAGTATAAAACTACATCAAACTGTACATCTAAAAGTAGACACACAGGACAGTCATATCTGCGTCCACCTTATGTCTGTAATCCATCAGTAAAGGTAATTTTTTTTCCCCATTTCATCCAACACACCAAACATCTGGTCTCAGAATGTGTACCGCATCACAGAGAAAAAACATGAAAATATATAGACCCTTCCATTTAACCATCACCTGAGGAGATGAGATAATACAGCATGAAAATAAATGATGTTGAAGGATGGAGAGGAGTGAAGGCAGGAATCAGAACTGTATAAAAATCCAATCCAAGCAGGGCTGTTTTACTGTTTTGCTACTGAACTTCCTGTTATTAGTGTATTGATCAAAACCATTTGCATTTTTATGCATTTTGGTGGGGCCTTAATCAAGCAAGACTCAGAATGTGCTAAAGCAAATCACACAACAAGCTTTCAAAGATATATATATATATATATATATATATATACAGGTAGTCCTCGACTTACGTTCGAGTTCCGTTCTAC
>JARVGS010000789.1:17216196-17228131 GCA_031762315.1 Hypsolebias antenori | reverse complement strand
AAATAGGCAGACCGAGTAACACTGTTGAGGTGTGAAGTGAAGGAGAGAGTGGTGTCAAGGATGACACCAAGACTCTTGATCTGAGGGGAGGGGGGTAGCAGAGAGTTGTCAAGGGGGATGGGAAGATGTTCTGATTTTGAAAGAGTTTTTGGTATAGACAAGAATAATTTTTGTTTTGTCACTGTTTAGTTAAGTAGGAAATTGTTAGAAAACCAGTGATTTAACTCAGTGACTCGGTGATGATGAAGGGTGAGTGGGTGGGTGTAGTTTGGTTTGAAATTATGCTTCATAAGTTTTACATATCTAGACTAGCATTAATTATGTGATATAAACGACAAAATGTCGTTAAAAGAACTTCTTTGCGTTAAATGAAAGTTGAAATTATATAAATGTAACTTAATTTAAGAAGTTGAAGTAGATTTCTGTCATTCAACTTCGACGACAAGCGAACGTTTTTGCTCAAACTTAATCCGTTTATTTTTCGAATTCTGACCACAAGCCGTCAACATTTTCATTTTTATTATAAAACACATGTTACACGAAGGAACAATATTTACCTTTGGACAAATCGTCATCTTTGATTTTGGCAGCTTCGGCAAAAGCTGGAAAGAGAGCCATGATGTCGCATGTAAACAGTCGCAAGAATGTGACGTTACACGGCTGGACTTGGGCTGGACCCGCGCAACAGGGCGTTTTTTCCTAAACCAATCAAATGCTTGTATTTATTTGATTGACGTCTTGGTTGTCCAATTGCAAACGTTTGTGTCAACCCTTAAGAATGTTCCAACCGACGACAGTCGCCGCCAGATTTTTCAGTGTTGTGGAAGAGTTCGCAACCTATCGTCGTCTGTGTTTGACTAGAAGCGTTTTTCTTTTACTTTGTTAGAAAAAAAAATATGAGAGAAATTGTTCATCTGCAAGCTGGCCAATGCGGCAACCAAATCGGAGCCAAGGTTAGAAACAAAGTTGAATGGTGCTGTTAATTGAATGAAAAAGTTTAAATCAGTTTGCGCGGGTTGCTAATTCTACGGTTGGATTACTTAGCAAAACTGCTACTGGTTGCGCAGTTTGAAGTCGAACTGACAGTCCTGTTTTTTAATAGTTTTGTCTTTATTTTTTTTTTTGTAGTTCTGGGAGGTGATAAGCGATGAACACGGCATCGACCCAACCGGGTCTTACCACGGGGAAAGCGAGCTGCAGAGGGAGCGGATCAACGTGTATTACAACGAGGCTTCAGGTTTAACTTTAGCTTTGCTAAGCATGCTCAGCTACACGGTCAGATTAGATTCATTCAACCTTTATTTAGGCAGGTTAATCCCATTGATCATTCAGGTCTGTGTTTATCCAGCATTGAGTCCGATGAAGTCTTTCAGATCACAGACGAATCTGTCCAGATGACCTGACTTGTCTTGTTTGGGTCACTATGAATCAGTTTCCATGATACAAATTAGCAAAACCTTGGCTACCACAACTACTGTCCTTTATTCATAATAATTATTCATTTTAAGTTATTTACTTTAGGCCAGACCAAAAGATTTCTTGTTGGATGTTTATAGAAATAATAGTTTATACATTTATTAGTAAAAGTGAATGACAGCTACAACTTTCTTGAATATATTTTTCCCACTTTCCAATAAACTGGTCATTTAAAAGCTCTACCATTCATTTTAATTATTTTATGCATAATGGTTTGGCTTCTGACGTCTGTCAGATTAGAAATATTCAAAATTCACATTTGCATGCACATTTGAATGTATCTTATAAAGTTCTGACAGCATCTCTGCAAAGCACAAAGTCCAGGTCAATAGCATTTTTTTAATTTTGTTTAGACTTTTTTCCTCCTGTGGTGTTCTTTTCAAGGTGGCAAGTATGTCCCTCGTGCAGTTCTGGTGGACTTGGAGCCTGGCACTATGGACTCTTTAAGGTCTGGTCCTTTCGGTATGGTGTTCAGACCTGACAACTTTGTCTTTGGTGAGTATTTTATTAAAGCAAAGAGAAAAAATAGACATTTTAGTATCATATTGTTTGTACATATACTGTCTGTACATAATTTCGTCCCACGTCATATACCACATGTGGTGAGAATGACGATAAACCTACTTGAACTTGAGTTTTGTGTGTTAAAAATCAGTTTGTTCTTTTCAGTGTACATACACTGATTTATGGTACATTGTTTGAACTTTTATTATGCTAAATGTAGGGTATGACGAGTAAAAGGAGTTCTGACAACACAGCAGTGACTATTTTCCTGTATTTCAGGTCAGAGTGGTGCTGGTAATAACTGGGCTAAAGGTCACTACACAGAGGGAGCTGAGTTGGTGGACTCTGTTCTGGACGTGGTGAGAAAAGAGGCAGAAAGCTGCGACTGCCTCCAGGGCTTTCAGCTCACACATTCCCTGGGAGGAGGCACTGGTTCAGGCATGGGTACACTCCTTATCAGCAAGATCCGAGAGGAGTACCCAGACCGCATCATGAACACTTTCAGCGTTGTACCCTCACCTAAGGTTCATATACTGTATTTCATTCAAATACGTTCAGATTAAATGGCTGGCCCTCTTCCTGCTAATCCTGTTCCATTTTATTATTTTGGTCACTCTTTTGTCTTTCAGGTGTCAGACACGGTGGTGGAGCCCTACAACGCCACGCTCTCTGTCCACCAGCTTGTTGAGAACACCGATGAGACCTACTGCATTGACAACGAGGCCCTGTATGACATCTGCTTTCGTACTCTGAAACTCAGCACACCCACCTACGGTGATCTCAACCACCTGGTCTCAGCCACCATGAGCGGGGTGACCACCTGTCTGCGCTTCCCTGGCCAGCTGAACGCTGATCTGAGGAAACTGGCTGTGAACATGGTGCCCTTCCCCAGGCTGCACTTCTTCATGCCAGGCTTTGCCCCACTGACCAGCCGTAGCAGTCAACAATACAGGTATAGAAGCACAAGCGTTCTTAGATGTTTGTTGGTTTTTCTATCAAATCCTGACTTTTTTTTTCTTTTCAGGGCTCTATCGGTTCCTGAGCTCACCATGCAGATGTTTGATTCCAAGAACATGATGGCAGCTTGTGACCCACGCCACGGGCGGTACCTCACAGTCGCTGCCATCTTCAGAGGACGCATGTCCATGAAGGAGGTGGATGAGCAGATGCTGAATGTGCAGAATAAGAACAGCAGCTACTTTGTGGAGTGGATCCCCAACAACGTAAAGACCGCTGTCTGTGACATCCCCCCACGTGGGCTCAAGATGGCTGCCACTTTCATCGGCAACAGCACAGCCATTCAAGAGCTCTTCAAACGCATCTCGGAGCAGTTCACCGCCATGTTCCGCCGCAAAGCTTTCCTCCACTGGTGAGTAAAACCCAGTGAGGAGATGTGTTCTGGTGCGGGCACATTCTGACAACTGTGCACCTGTTCCAGGTACACTGGTGAAGGCATGGATGAGATGGAGTTCACCGAGGCTGAGAGCAACATGAACGACCTGGTGTCTGAGTATCAGCAGTACCAAGAGGCCACCGCTGAGGAAGAGGGAGAGTTCGAGGAGGAGGGCGAAGAGGATGTGGCCTAAACACCCACCATGAGTACCTTGTTAAAGCTGGGCAGCAATCATCAAATAATTTCAGTTTTTAAGAAAATTCTATTCAATATACTTTATTGATCCCCATGGAAAACTTTCATTTCAGTACATCCAGACAACAATGACAAAACTGTTCTTGTTCAGCCTTAGCGAGGACTCAGATTTTATTTCTTGGATTCAAATGTTCTAGTGTTTATTACTTCCTGGTCGGAATATGAATGTTTCTCTGTTTAGAGGATGTTACCTGAACTTAACCTCCACAACATTTTGACAAAGTTTTAGTTTTTATTGAGATTTAAAAAAAAAAACTGGAACTTGTTCGAATCAATATGCTGTTAGGCAATCGGATATGATGAGTTTATTTATTTTATCGTATTAGATAGGTGAGAAACAACTATATTATTCTGAAATAATTTTTTAAAATCCTTTCTGGTTGAACTGACCTAATTAATAATTCAAGTTGAGAACTATTTTTTTTTCTTCACATTTTGATGAGCAGCTATTTAACAAGTTTTCAAATATTTTAAATTAAAAAAAGAAATGTCGCTAAGTTTCTTTGAAGGATGAACGTAAAGCAGCACCTGTCTGGACACATTACTGGTTTGGCTCATCCAAATTGGATCATAGCTTCTCGTGACTCCATTCGTTCAAAACGTGTTTTAGCTGTTCAGCGTGACGCCATCAACAGCCTTAAGTGGCTTTAGAAATAAAATAACTGACTTGTGAATGTAGAACTGACTTGTGGAGCGGCTTCAGGGTGATTTTTTTTTTTTTTTACCTCACACAAGCTGATCTTGGTTTTTACAGATTTTCTTTGTCAATTATCTTTAGACAAATTTATTGACTGTAGGTGACCGGGAGAGGAGGCGTTCACTGTTCAGTAAATATTTTTAGTTTAATAAACCTTTTCACTTTGTGCTACAATCTGGTCTCATCTTTTGTTATACAGTATAATCAGGACTGAACTCGGCATTAAACCAGTTGGATTCCATATGTACGGTGGTTTTCAAATGAGATGTAAAAGAGAAAATTTGAACTATACAAGATAAAAACTTCCTGTTGCTGCTTCTGGTCTTTATTTGCATTCATCTGCGATTAAACTGAATGATACCTGTGGATGAGGTAACATGACAGTCTGAGTCTAAACTGAGACAAATTAAACTTCATGTAAATAAATGAGCATATTTTTAATGCCGCTGTGAGTTAAAAATATCTAATAAAATTTTCAAAACGTTAGCTTCAAACATCCAGTAAATAATTTTAAAGAGGCTGAAAACAGTTTTACACTTTTTTTAATGTAACATTTTAAATCCAGTTTCTTCTAAAAAAAAAAAAAAAAAAAACATTTTTTTAACACTACATGGCAACATTGACTGTTTGTTTTGGGCCTTTTTTTTGTCATAGTTTCATTCACACAAGAAAATTCCTGATAAGTTGGAATTGGCCGTCATAAGTTTTAAAATGGATTAAAGACCACAGCTGAAAAGGAATGACTTAAATGCTTGTATGCACCATAAAACGTAATACAGAGAATTTTGAGGGGTAATAAAAGGTGTTTTTTTTGGGGGGTGGGGGGGGGGGTGGGGTGTTTTGATTCGCCTGCTGCTCGATCAGACGTTCCCAAATGCCTCAAAGTGGAAAAGTAGACCAATAAAATTATAAAGATGCTGCCCTGAAAGAGAAAGTGAAACACACAGAGAAAGCAGGTCTTAAAAAAACAAAAAAAGTACATTTTGAACAAAATAAACAATGACGCACAGAGTCTTAACTTACATTTAAAACATTTGCTTTTAGCTTAAAGTCACAATAACTCGTGTTTCATTCTGGATGACTTTTTTTTACGTCTTAGGGCTGAACAACAGATTTCTGAAGAGAAAAGCGGTGCGTTCCTGCAAAAACCAGCATCAAATTTAAAATAAAGTTGCAAAACTGCAGAGAAAGTGTGACGATGAATCATAATAGCGTTCTACAAAATAAAACAACAAGGTTGAAATCTTTATTTTCACAATGA
The DNA here is from genome assembly GCA_031762315.1 of Hypsolebias antenori. Taxonomy (NCBI): domain Eukaryota; kingdom Metazoa; phylum Chordata; class Actinopteri; order Cyprinodontiformes; family Rivulidae; genus Hypsolebias; species Hypsolebias antenori. The sequence continues at coordinate 17,222,545 of JARVGS010000789.1, read as the reverse complement.
AAACATTTTTAGGGTTGGCATTAAAAGATTTCAGCTTTTATTTCCAGGTAAACTAGATTTTCAGGTGACAAACAGCTTTATGTGCATTAAAGAGATAAAACGGGTGTTTAAATCAGAATTCTGTTTGTTGATTAAATAATTCTCACTTTAAAACATGACGTGTGATTTTGTTCACAAATCCAGATGTTTTCCGCGCACAACAAAAATATGCTTTTGGAGACGTGACGGGTGGATTTGACAGTAAAATATTACTTTTTTTCATTTTGTCTGATTATTTTTTTTACTTATTGTGCATTCTGTAATGAGTCTCATCTTTTGTGGCTCGGCTACAAAGAGTCAGTCTGTTGCTGCCGCCTGTCGGCCTCAATCTGAGGTGACCGATGAAGACGGCGGTCGCTCGTCAGCCGAGCCCCGATGCCGCTCCACCTCCTGCTGAACCTCTCTGACTGCCAGGATGCGTGTGAGCATGCTCTGTAGGGTGGTGGCGTCCAGCGGCTGACAGGAGTACCAGTGGGGACTGTTGGGGGAAGACAGAAACACAAAAAGTCACTTTTTAGTCCAAGTTTCTGCAACAGCCTTCTTTTATCTCTGAATCAGCGAGGTGAAGTCAGAAACTGGGCTTGGATATTTGTTTGAATTAAAATTATAATCCTAAATAAAGTCTGGAGTTCATGTCAGCCAATTTTAAATCTTATTCTCAGCAGATATCTAAAAAGGTGCATAGTCCCAAATATTTTGCCCTGGAAAAAAACTGACCTGTTTGTGTGGACGCTCCTTTCAGGTTGCAGGTAAAACTTATTGGTTTGTTTCTTTGCAGATTCTGGGCTGTTGGAGAAAATTACAAAAAAAATATATATATATATATATATACATATATATTGTGTTTTTTTTTTTGTTCATGTTCTGACAGCAGACATTTTTGAGTTTGTTTGTTTGAGTCTGACCATCTGGAGAGGTAGAACTCGTAGAGCCGGACCGGACACTGCAGGGGGTTGGAAGAGTTTTCAATCAGCTCCAGGTCTATGCTGTTTTCCGGCTGATATGTCCTTAACCGCTCTAAAACCAAAAAATTTAAAAAAAAAAGAGTCAGGAAGTATCAAACACGTTTAATTCATGAACTCAACACGCTGAACATTTCTGTTAGAAACCTTCACAGGAAATGGTGAACAGATGTGCTTTATTTGAACAAGAAGCTGCTCCTGATCATGTCAGGGATAAGTCACATTAGTGAAAATAACTCCATCTTTATTTTAGGGCTGTAATTTTAGGAGTTTTGAAAGAAAGAACAAAAATTAAAAACCTGGCTCATTTTAATTTTTTTTTTGGTTTCGCCCCCCCCCCCCCCCCCCCACACATTAAAAACATCCACAAGTGAATACCATATTTTCCAGACTATGGAGAGCATCTGAATATAAGCCACACCCACTCAGTTTAAAATAAAAAAATATATATATTTGTACATACTGTATAGGCCGCACTTGTCTGTTGTAACATGTAATAATTACGCGAGTGGAATTATGATCAAAAAGTTCTATTTTGGTCTCATCTGACCACATAACTTTCTCCCATGACTCCTGTGGATCATCCAAATGGTCATGAACAAACCTAAGACGGGACTGGACGTGTGCTGATTGAAGCAGGGGAACCTTCCGTGCAATGCATGATTTTAAACTATCACGTCTTAGTGTATTACCCACAGTAACACTGGAAACAGTGGTGCCAGCTCTCTTCAGGTCATTGACCAGCTCCTCCCGTGTAGTTCTGGGCTGATTCCTCACCTTTCTTAGGATCATTGATACACCCTGAGGTGAGATCTTGCATGGAGCCCCAGTCCGAGGGAGATTGACAGTCATGTTTAACTTCTTCCATTTTCTAATAATTGCTCCAACAGTTGATCTTTTTTCACCAAGCTGCTTGCCACTTGCCTTGTAGACCTTTCCAGCCTTGTGGAGGTCTACAATTTAGTCTCTGGTGTCTTTGGACAGCTCTTTGGTCTTAACCATGTTAGTAGTTGGAGTCTTACTGATTGTGTGGGTGGACAGGTGTCTTTATGCAGCTTACCACCTCAAACAGCTGCTTCTAATTTAGAATAATAAGTGGAGGTGGACTTTTTAGAGGAGGACTAACAGGTGTTTGAGGGCCAGAATTGTTGCTGATTGGCAGGTGTTCAAATACTTATTTGTAGCAGTAACACACAAATAAATTATTTAAAAAATCATACATTGTGATTCATGGATTAGTTTTATAGATTATGTCTCTCACAGTGGACATGCACCTAAAATGAAAATGTCAGACCCTTCCATGATTTCTAAGTGGGAGAACTTGCAAAGTCACAGGGTGTTCAAATACTTTCTTTCCTTACTGCACATGCCCAGCAGTTGTAAGACTACTGTTCTATAAATACTTCTGTTTTTCAAAGTAAAAAAATGTAACTGGACATATTTTCTTGTGTTTAAAATATATTTTGCATCTCATTTTTGAGAGTTTCTCAACTAAAGGTCAAACAAATCATGTTTAGAAGATAAATCAAATGAAATTCATAAATGATGACGGCTTTCAGAGTTTCACATAAATTAAAAAAAAATCCATCCATTATTTTTACATGCTTCTTCCTTTTCAGGTCACTGGTGTCCATATTCAGCCATCAGTTTGCAAGAGGTGGGGGACATACCTGGACATGTCTCCAGTCCATTGCTTGGACACATAAGAGACAAACAACATTCACTCTCTCACTCTCACCTAGGGACAATTCAGAGTCACCAATCAGTCTAACATGCATGCTTTTGGTCTGTGGGAGGAAACTGGAGTACCTCGAGAAAACCCATGCATGCACGGAGAGAAAATGCAAACTCCACTAAAATAGGTTCCCAGCCGGGATTTGAACCGGCGACCTGCTCACTGAGAAGCAGCAGCTCTACCCACTGTTCCACTGTGCCGCTCCTGCACCTAACAAAGAACCACAAACACAGCATGCATATGGATAGCCTGCAGGTCAAATGGTTCAGTGTGATGTAATTAACTGTGAACACAGACACGAAGCTTCTAGTTGTCTTTCATTCTTCACCTTCCAAAGACAACCAGTTTGATTTGGTAAGCTCTGGCGTGAACATTCAAACCCAAAGTCAGGTGGCCGACTGTGCAGGGAGCGTTTGTTGTCATATCGTGACAATAACGTAACTTACGGAAACAAAGCAAAAATTTTTAATTCCTACAATGTATAACAAGAGGTGCTGATGTCCCCATCACTGACATATTGAAACGTCTCAGCAACAAAAGAAACCATCCAGATGACCTGACTGAACAATAGGCCTGTCACAATAACAAATTTTGCTGGCCAATTAATTGTCTCGGAAATTATTGTGATAAACAATAATATAATTATAATAATTTTCTGTATTGAACCTTTTTTATTTTAAACAATAATATTGTTTTAAATTTCACAATAATTAGTAATTATTGTCAAATTTAAGAAGAAATGTTGGTCAATTGGTTTTGAGTGTAGTGCCTATGTTTTATGTTGTATGTTTGACCACTGGATGGCAGTGTAAGACTGTTTGAACCGAAGGATGGATAGTGAGGGAGCAGCAGCGTGTCTCTTTAAGAAAAATGGGAGGGAGGCCCCTTGACGTGACATGGGCTGTCTCTCCTTCCTGTTTTTTGGTTCTCAAAATGGTGGCTGCTCGGTGTGGTTTGCGCTCTTTAGCATTTTTTCACACAAAGTTTTTAATTAAAAATCAGTAAACAAGTTCTCAGCTTCTTTTTGCAGAGAAAACAACTTTTTAGACAAAGGCACAGGTTTCAACCATGAATTTTGGAGCTTCAACAAGACAGAAGTTTTTTCCTCGAGGTCGGCCTGTTAGCTTAGCTTTTTAGCTTAGCTGCTTTTAATGATCCAAAAGTGTGATTTTGGACGGTTAAAACAAATTTTAAAGACAAAAGAGAAAGTGAGGGGTCAGTGAAGAGCAACGGAGTTGAGCCTTTTGTCATCCAGTGTCTTCAGAAAGAGAGACACAAAGAAGCAAAGCTGATAAATAAAAATGAGGTTGATCATTTTCATTCATCATGCGATTAATTGATTTGTTGATCGTGAAAGGTCTAGTGAGAGCCTTTGTATTGTAGGGCTTCGTGCAGCGCTCATGTGAGCCAAACTGAGCAGCAGCAGCCAGCAGAATGAACTCATGACGAAAGGTACCAGACTTTTACATGTGGAATTGTTATTTTTAAACTTTTCCCGACAGCAGAGAAGTAAAGTTATGTGTATGCTCTGAGGCGCTGAACTGTCACCACAGGAGTAGCACAAGCCTGAAACATCAGTTCAATTCAAAACACACCGTCGATGCTGGCTAATCATCCACCGTGACAAACTGCAGGAGGCAGCTTGTGCAGACGAGGCTGCTGCAGCGTGAGGCAGAAAACAGACAAAAGCAAGACGAGCTAACAAATGCTAAATGTAAGTGGACAGCTACAAACTGCAGGTCAGTTAGCACTGAGGAAGATGGTCTCTGTGACTAGAACTGCTACAAATGACAGTATGAGCCTCCCTTACTGCACACCATCACAAGAAGAATTCACCAGTTGTATGATGTCAACATTGTGAACTGAGTGGTCCATGGTGGTGGTAGGATTATGGTATGGGCAGGTGTATGTTATTGAAATAAAAAAAAACACTAGTGCATTTTATTTAGGGGGGGTATAAGGGAATTTTTCAGGTTGTCCAGCAGACAACAACATCAGGTTGTCTGTGAAAAATCTGTGCTGGTGATGTAGGCAACCTTAAAAAATACAGTAGGCAAATGGTTTCTGCAGGAGGAGATTGGTTTTAAACAACGTTTCTGCAGTTTACTTTTGTCATTTCAGTTTTTCAATGAGGGACTGTCAGATGAATGTATTAACATTATAGCACAGGAAGTCCTTTGCAGAGTAAAAATGAATGTATCTTTATTTGCCATGTTACGAGGTGTCTTTGGTGTTTTGTTTTGCAGATGTGAACAGCCTACCTGACTGACACACCTTCTCCTCAGGGCTAGCTCTCTCCCAGACTTTAAACTGGCAAGATGCATCGTTCAGCTGCAGCTTGACTCTTACTTTCCCCAACTACCTAATCTGAGTTTAATAAAACTCTTTACTTTTTGTCTTGTGGTTCTCATTGTGTTACAGCATTTTGAGTCGGTGGGTTGTTACAGCCAGACTGACAGATTCTCCCTAAAATGACTTTTAGTCAAAGGATTATATTTACAGGATTTCAGCTCGTGTACAGACCCTTTCCCAAAAATTAAAATATCATGGAAAAGTTATTTAACTTCCATAATTCCATTCAGAAAGTTAATCTTTAATAGATGATAGATTCAGGGCCCACACTTTAAACAGTTTCAAGTATTTACCGGTATTAGTTTATTTTTACATAGTTTGGGCTTCCAGCTCATGAAACCCACGAAAACAGGAATTTAAAAAAATCAGAATACTGTGAAGAAATCAGTCCAAATGTTGCAGGACATGAATGTTTTAAAGTGTGTGAGACACTGATCATCTACTAAACTCAAAGCACCTGCACACGTTTCCCCAGGTGTCATTAAATTTCTTCAATTTGGTTCAATTGTCTCAGTTTGGTTCAATATGGAGACGAATGCAGACAACAACTGGCCGAAAGAAGACAAATGATTCATAGACTCGATGCAATAAACGTTAGATATGACCCTGTAGAGCTGCTACAAGAAAACTCAAGTTCTGCAAGCACCAACATTTTGTTGAAAGTACTTGAAAAGGACTCATTTGTTCAACAGAATCTGAGCGTTATTTATTTATTTATACATCCACATAAAGTGTTTTTTTTTTAAGTGTTATTCCAGTTTACATCCTAAACCAGCAAATGACGGTAATGCTTCAAAATCTTGAATGCCAACTGCCAAAGAAAATTCAACAAAAAGACGAAGAAGAACAACAACAACTGGCCAGAAGACCATCATTGATCCCTCCATAGGATGGGTAAGCAACATAAGTTCATAGTTAAGGAGGCTGGCTGTTCACAGAGTGCTGTGTCCAAGCATATCAATGGAAAGTCTAGTGGAAGGACAAAATGTGGCTGGAGAAGATGCACCAGAAAAAGAGATGACCATGGGCTTCAGCAGATCATCAAACAGAGAAGATTCCAGAATCTGGCAGGGATCCAGAAAGAGTGGAATGAGACGGGAGTCACAGCTTCAAAAACCACAACTGTCGGGTTCCTCGTCCTCTTTTCTGATGAAAGTAAATTGTGTCTTTCATTCAGAAATCAAGGTCCAAGTGTTTGGAGGAAGAAGGGTGAGGAACAGAGCGCACACTGCTTGAGGTCCAATGTGAAATATCCACAGTC
>JARVGS010000789.1:17150812-17161266 GCA_031762315.1 Hypsolebias antenori | reverse complement strand
ACCGAGGGCTGTGGTAGCTCAGTGGTCTATGGTTGCGTCTGGAAGGACATCCGGCATAAAAAAATTGCCAATGTTTGTGTGACAGTTTTCTGTGGCAACCCCTGAAGAAGGGCACAGCTGAAAGAAGAAAAAAAGTTACTTGTTTTCTGACATTCTCAGTTGTGAAAACTTTGAAATTAAGTTTTACTTACTGAAATGATTTTCTAAATCAATTATTTTAAATCTGACAAGAAATAATGTACTTTTAACAAAAGAAAGAATGATTTCATTAATATAAAATAAAGTAAATGGCATTAAGTATTTTGGTTACATGTTACAACGGCTTGCCGTACTTAGGATTTTTACAGCTGATCTTAATGCTGTTGAAGGCCACCTAAATATCTCACTAAAAACTTTTTTTTTTTTACTTTTATAGAACATGCACAGAATATGTACAATGCACACTGTATATTGACTATATTTGAGGCAAATTTAAAAAAAAGTTTAAATGGCATTTAAACATCAACGCTAAAACCTCTTACATCTTCTTGTCAGGTTTAGTTCATGGTGGTTAGAAAAATAAATGTAAAATGTTTGTTTTGTCTCTGATGTCCTTTCTGGAGGTTCTGGATTTCTTTTACCATCAGATATGAAATGAATTCATGCCCACAATACATTTCGGTGGTGATAAAACAATTCCTCTGTGTACAGGAAGGGTAACACTGTTTTCTTTAGATTGTACCTCAGCTAGATCCATCAAATGAAGATTCTGCATTTTTGCATTCTGCTGCAACATATGAGTCCATCCAGCCAGAAACAGCACTTTATTTTAAATTTAATTATGATGAAGACCCTGAGCCTAATCAGTGATTGTTACCTCAAATATTGTATTCGGATAGTACAGATGGAAAACTTTGCACTAATGCTTTGACTTTTCTTCCATTTTTTTTCTTCAGATCAGACGAGGGGTTTAGAAACATGGGAGAGTGAAGCTGCTGCTGCTCCTGAACACCTACACAGGACTTGCTGGAGGCACTTTTAAACCAAACGCCTCCTTCGGGGCTCCCTGAGGGTAGGAGGGACCAGGAAGTCCCCTCTTACATAATGTTTAAGTGCTTTCCTTTAGTTGAATTCTCTCTGCACATAGAAATGCTGGCAGCAAAATCAAAATCACATCATTCCTGTGCATTCAGGGTCAAACTTGAAGCTACAAGAGCCTGTCCCTCTGGTTCTACCTAAATGTTTCAGGCTTTTGCAAGATTAAGAACTATTGTTTATAGTGGCAATGTTTTAGGTATTTTGAACCAGGTGGTGCCAATACTGTGTAAATACACTTGGCTTTTATATACTTCATTCATCAAACACCTTGAGATGTGGTAGCTAATTATGCCCCACATGTATTGGGTATATCTGTGGTGTAACCAACAAAAAAAACTGTTCTTGCTTTAATATTTACAGATTGAAAGGTTTTCTAGCTGAAGTACCACTGTCTTCTGTTGGTATTTAAAAATGCAGCATAGGTTCAAATAAATAAATTAAAAATGCCATTTTGGCGTGTTTTTATGATGATCAACGGCCCCCTGCTGACGTCCCATCTGCTCATGTTTCTGCTCCTCATACCACATTTCTGCCCATCCTGCCATACTCCTGCCTTCATGCTTTGTGTTCTCCTGCCCAAGTCAACTGCCCCTCCTGCCATAGTTTCTGCGCCTCATGTCATAGTTTCTGTTTTCCCTGTTCTATTTGCCTGTCCCCCATCTCTCAGCTCAAGCCTGCTCCTGTCACTCCATGTCACACCTCCCTTGCTCCTCCACAGCAATCAGCCCTGATTCCACGCACCTGTTATCTGTAATATTTAAGTGCCAGTCATTCAGTTCCTTGTTGCCAAATTATTAAACTTTCCATGGTCCGTGATTTTGAAGCCATCATAATTCCTGTTTCACCCCATAGCCTTATTTCCTTGCCTTGCCTTGCCTTGACCCCTTGCCTGTACCACTGTTTCCTCACCTTACCCGTCCATCTTTGGATTTGGATGCTTCGCTCTGACCATGGTATCGATTATGCCTTCCTCCTTCTATGACTTCACTTCACGAATCATGATTTGGTTCTGGCTTCTGCTCTCAGCTTTCCTGTGCATGACCCATGCTATGTTTCTCAGACCCTGGATTTGGATTTGCCCCTCACGTACAGCTTTAGCCTTCTCCATCGCTGCAGCTGTCAGGTGACTCCCTTCCTCCAGCTTGTGAGGACCTGTCATCAAAGTCGATCCTGACTCCTCCATCCAGCAGCCAAAATAAATAAAAACTGTTCTTTTGTACTCCTGGGTCTGGCTTACATTGAATCCAAAACTCCTTTGTGACATCTGATAACTCTCAATCAGGTCATCTGGACAGTTTCTTTTCCAGATGACCTGATTGAGAGTTATCAGATTTGACACCTGGATTACTGAGCATGAACTTTCTTGTCTCATTTGTGACAGTTTTATCATCTTGTCATTGGTTAGTTTTGTAGGGTTCATTTTAAAATCTAAAAGTTAAATGGCGGGTGTTTTTTAGTCAAGCACTTCGGGATGTTCACAGTTCGTTCAAACTGCACACATCGACTCAGCTTCAGTTTATCTAACCAGAGATTATTAATAGTTATTAATATTTGACTTTAAGGATGCGCCTTTCAGGCAGCTCCATCTGAGGCATGAATGAGCTTCTGATGTTTTTCCATTTTTTTGACAATATTTTTTGTAAAAAAAAAAAAAAAAAAATTGTGGACTACTTTATTCAGTCCAGATTTTAGTTAGACATAGCTTTTATGGCATTAAGCCAATCTCGTTTTTTTTATTACGTTATGTCAATGTTATTGTTTTGTTTTATTGGGAATCACTTTGAGGAAAGTGCATTGCTCAGAATGAGTTTGAGCTTTTCTGTTTCTTTAATTACTATCAGAAGGATTAAATGGACAAAGCAGAACTGGGAAAAAGAATTGATGGATAAAGTGTTATCTTAATACAGAATAATATTCTGTTAATAGAAAATATTCATGGTAAACCTCAATACTTGTTTCATTATACAAAGGAAACAGTAGGCAGCAATGGTGGAATAAAGATTGCACTCTTTTTGTCTTTTAATAGGAAAAATAGGTAACTTTTAAGTTTTGTTGTTGTTGTTGTTGTTGTTGTTGTTGTTGCTAATTTCAGCTTTGTCCTGAAAAGTTCCACTTTTTGTGCTCATTTTTGCTTCTTTTAGCATAATATAGCAAAATTGTGCTGTCTCCACTCCCTTCTGCTAATGTGAGCTTGTTCTACCTTTTCAGCTAACATGTTAGCATTTCTTAGCTAATTCCAGCTGTTTTCAGACAAATTCAAGTTTTTGTGGTCATTTATGTGACTTCAGTCTAATTAACTTATTTCTACTAATTTCAGCTTGTTACATTCCTTTCAGCTTATTTCCACTAGTTATAGTGCTTTCTGCTATTTCTGCTATTTAGCTCTTTTGTGCCAAATTTAGCATTTTCAGCTAAGTCCATGTTATTTGAGCTCATTTCAGCTCATTCCACTTCCTTCTGGTAGTTTAAGCTTCTTTCTGCCTTTTCAGATACTTTTCAGCTATTTTGTTTAGCTAATTCCAGCCTTTTTAGCCAAGTTCCTAATTTTTGTGCTAATGTCTCCTTATTTAAACCTAATACAGCAAATACGTGTTCTTTGCTTTCTTCTGCTTGTTCTTTGGCTTGTTGCTTGTTGTTTGGTTTGTAGCGTGTTTTTAATCTCAGCTGTTTTTCAACAAGCTCTTCAGCAATAAGCACACTGCATTTTTGTAGGAAATGCAGTTTCTGTAGTTATTTTTGTTGCTTCCCCCCCCCCATTAAGATCCATGTTTCGTCCTGACTGCTTTTACAGTATTTGTAAAACACTAACTCTGTGGACATTATGAGCGCCTTGAACTGACAGTGGGAGCTGCTGGATGGTGAGATTTGGAAACACCCATCATGTCAGAAGGTCAGCTCCGGTGGACATCTCTCTCAGAAAAGATGTGCTGATATAGTTATCACTTTTTTTTTTAAACACAGACACTTCTCCCCAGAGTTCTGTCATACTGACAGGGGTTCCTGGACTCGTGCTGCCACCACACAGTGTTGCTATACCTCGTCAATCTGCTAAGAAGAATTTTTGTGCTTCTGTCCTGCTGGCTGTTCATTAGTCAGCGGCTGGACACAGACCGTGGGTAGGTACTGTGGATGACAGCTTTGACAGCTCTGGCAGAGCAGGAAAATAAACTTCTTCTGTATCTACATCCTCATCCTCTCAACCATATAAAAAGTGACCTCTGTTTCCAGACCTTATTGTGCTTGTTTGCTCTTCTATATAAGCTTGAAAATGTACAGTAGATCTCCAATGCACTTTAGGATGGTTAAATAGCTACAGTTCCCATGACATTTTCATTATGTTTTTTGAACAAATTCTTAATTGATGTTTTGTTTTGGGGAGGTTTCTGTGAAGTATCTGAGTTGTCTCATTCCATCCCTCATTTCCAGATCAGGACTCACTCAAAAGAGAATTGAATATAAATATATATTAATCTAAAAATAGCTCAGATTTTCTGAATATTTTCAATGCATTTGGCAATCTTTCACCTTTTTGAATGAGGAACTTGTTTACTTTGTTGTGTCCATTTGAATCACGTTAATGTGCTGCTGCTAAAATATCCTGGAGAGCAGTCCAGCTGAGTTGTTCCACCTCTAGCAGTTACTCCTTTGTGTATTCAGGATAAAAGCAAATCCACTTATCTCTTCAGAATAAATTAAACATTTCCCTTTCACTGTTACAATCGCTCATTTTTACCTCCTGTAGATATTACTATATAAAATTGATGATAGAATTGTGAATCATGGCTGATTTCCATCAGGACACATTCAGTCAGTCTTGGTATGCAATAAGTGCAGCAGCATGAACAAAGAAATGGCAACAAGTGGTTTACACAACCATGACAAAGTTTTAAAATTGCATAAAATCACTCATTCTTCTGGATCATAAAATGTTGAGCTTGAGTTGTTTTAAATAACGAAAATTTTATTAAAATCAGTTTATTTATACAATGCCAAGTCACAACAGAAGTCATCTCTGTCGCTGTTTAAAGTGCTTTATAAATAAAATGGTATGGTATATCTGGCACTGAACAGAAACATTGATACACATAAAATTTAAGTTGATGACATTGTTTATCTGAGGAGCAGACTGCTTTGGGTTTAACTTCATCGCAGACTCGCACCTTGAGCAAGCACGAAGGCAACAGTGGAAAGGAGAAACTCCCTCATGAGGAAAAAACCTTTAGCAGAACCAGGCTCAGATACACAATGGCAGGTCAAGAATCACATGTTGAGATAGAAATAGCATCAAATGAAAACTATTCAATTGTAAAAATTAATTTTAAGAAATGTGGTCAATTTGTCCTCCAGCAGTCTAAGTCTATAGCAGCATAACAAGCTAACCCTAACTATAGGATTTATCAAAAAGGAAAATCTTAAGCCCAGTCTTAAAACTGGACAATGTGTCAGCCTCACAGACATAACTGGAAGTTGGTTCCACAAGAGAGGAGCCTGATAACTGAAAGATCATCCTCCCATTCTGCTTTTGGAAACACTGGGAAATGCAAATAAGCATGTAGTCCGAGAGCAAAGTGCTCTGTTAGGAAAATATGGAACAATATGATCTGCAATATAAGATGGAGCTATGTTGTTGAGAGCTTTGTACAATTAGAAGTAAGATTTTGAATTTAAATCTGGACTAGACAGGGAGCCAATGGAGTGAAGCTAAAACTGGAGAGATATGATCTCTACTACTAACTCCACCTAAGACTCTGGCAGCAGCATTTTGGATCAACTGAAGACATTTTACAGAAGTATTTGTACAGCAAGGTAACAGACCATTGCAATAGTCCAGTCTAGAAGTGACAAATGCATGAACCAGTTTTCTGCATAATTTTTAGATAAGATGTTTAATTGTAGCAATATTACGCATGGAAAAAGGCAGTTTTGGTAATGTTTTTAATGTGGGGGTTGAAAGGCATGTCCTGATCAAAAATAAAACCAAGATTTTTAACATTAGAGCTGGAGGCCAGATTAATTAAATCGCTCTGGAATAGACCCCCTTGGGAGTAGCTGTTAGCTTGATTCCCTAATGCTAATTTCTTTCTGATTTCCCAAACTGAGATCACTCTGACTGGTATTTACAGCAAGATACTGACAGCACAAAAGTGTTGTATATAACACCCCCACCCCTTCACTGTCGTTTTCTTTCTCACTCTTGACCTTGACCAGTTTCTTTTTGGTGATTTTCCATCTGATCATGTCAACACAACTTAGCCATCCATCCATCCATTCATTCATCCATCCATAATCTTCCGCTTATTCCGAAGTTGGGTCGTGGGGGCAGCAGCTTGAGCAGGGAGACCCAGACATCTCTTTCCACATCCACTTCTTCTCTTCTGGGAGGATTAGAAGACGTTCTCAGGTCAACCGAAAGACATGGTCTCTCCAGCCTGTCCTGGGTCTTCCCCGGGGTCTCCTCACAGTTGGACAAGCCCGAATCATCTCCCTAGGGAGGCGCCCAGGGGGCAGCCTTACCAGATGCTTGAACCACCTCAACTGGCTCCTCTCGACATGGAGGAGCAACGGTTCTACTCCGAGTCTCTCCCAGATAACTGAACTTTTCACCCTGTCTCTAAGGGAGAGTCCAGCTACTATGCAGATAAAACTCATTTCAACCGCCTGTATCAGCGATGTCATTCTTTCGGTCACTACCCAGAGCTCGTGGCCATAGGTGAGGGTGGGAGCAACTTAGCCAGACATACAAATATATTGCATCAATAAGCAAGTAATGAAATCCTTTTTTTTTGTTTGTTTAATGTTTTGCATTTTACTTATACTCCACTTCTCTAGCTGAATACTGTTTTGTGTTACATGCACAATAAGTCTTACCTACCAATTTAAAAAGATAACTTCTATTGATGCTTCAATGTCGAAAACCTTTTTTTTTTAATCTGGGCTGAATCTATTTTAAAAGACATTTAACATGTTTTAAAAATGCAAATGAGCTGTTTGATGTAAAGTTCACCTCTGAATGAATAAAAGCAGTGCAACTGAAGCTTCAAAAACAACAAATCATATTAAGACAACAGCAAATCATATTGAACACTGTTCCTGGTGGGGATGGCACATACAACTTTTTTACAACTATAAAACTTAAATAAATAGCTATTTCAAATTCAGTTTAAGATTGGTATTTCTCTGCATTGCTGAATACTCTGTTCATCTTCTCGAGAACACGGTTTCTGTGTTTGGCAGCAGCTTTCGGTCTCTCATAGTGAGGTCGCATGGGAAGACATTTTGGCAGCTTCTGTCACCGGATCTTACCAGTGCCAAACTGAGAGATGAAGCATGTTATCTGTAACTAATGCTGTCCATCTTGGCTGTGGGATTATCTGACATCTCATACGAGACATGCTGCATGTCCGCAGTTAAGAAGAAATGGTTTTGATGAATCTAAAAAAGTGGCCAATGACGTCTTAATCAGTGTTTTACTGTATGATGTCTAAATATCCATATGTTGTGTGGCTTTTAGCATAAATTTAGTGTGTATTCTATATTTAAAGCTCAAAATTATACAAAGATGAAAAAATATTTTTCTCTTTTGTTAAATTTAGCATTTAAATATAACATTTAACTGCCTTCTTTGTTTGATTATCTGACCACTGGCTTTAGTGCAAGGAATATTTAACAGAAAACATAGCAAACATATCTTCAAGTGACGATACTGCAGCTCAGTTTGTGTCTGTTTAACAAATAAACCTGGGTTAAAGCTTGGAGTAAAATATCTTTAAAACACAATTTATTCACCGCAGAGTGCTGCCCTGGGAAAGGCAACACTGCATCTCCTTTATTCTTGTTGTGTTGTTTCATAACTGAGGGACAGACAAATCTGTTTTAAATTCATAGCTTCCTCGATTATATGCTTTTATGGATTTTGGCAATCATGAATATGGAAAAGAAAAACAACGTTCAAAAGTTTTAAAACGGGAATCTTTTGTTTCACATAAAACTCATGAACCCATAAAGCACAAATCAGTTATTGACAATAAAGCTAGATTCTCTGCACTGATTATGATAATGGCATTCTTGTATGAATACTGTATATCATATTAGGACAATGCCTTATATTATATCATGTTTTTTCTCATGCAAATGTGGGTTTTCTCCCACAGTCCTAAATAATTTATTTTAACTTATTCTAAGAGTATAAAGTGTCAACTGCATGTGCACAATCAGCTGTTTTTGTTTTTTAGCCCAGGGGTGGCCATCAGATCTGTACAGGGTGCATCTTTTCTCCTACTTAAATGTTTCAAACATCAAGGATAAATTTACTTTATTATTTTCAAAAATATTTTTAATAATTAGTATTTTTATTTATTTATTTATTTATTTATTTTACCATCCAACAGGATATGTTTTGCTATTTAGCCAATCGTACATCAGAACAATACGATCAATGGTCCTTTGACTTTTTTGTTTTTAGCCACATTTACACTTTCCAAAAATTTAACTATTTATAAGTATTTTTTTCCTCATAGAAACCCATTGGGATTGTTTTAATTTGTTTGAAAACACTGTTAACGTTGAAATTTGCTACTGAATTTCTGCTATTAGTTTTATTTTTTTAATGCTACTTTTATTTTTTTAATCTATCAATCTGCCATAGCTTTTAGACAGCCTATGCTGTGGGCTTTTCACTTGCCTTTTATTATTTTTAGCTTGCATCCATTGTGCTCGTCTAGTCTGCCTCTAGCTTGTAGTCGTTTGCCACTCTTTTATTGTAGCCACCATATTCCATTTGTTTTTAACTAGCATTCCACTACTTTTAGCTTTTATGCATCATTTTTTATTTCTTTTAGCTATTAAAATAGTGACTTTAGCTGGTGTTCTACTTTTTATAGCTTTAAAAACTCAGTTTGAACTACTTCAGAATTTTTTTTTTTTGCAAAGTCGCTCAGCATTCATGCTGTTCTTTTTCACAGATGCAAATGCAATTCTGCAAATGTGTATATATACTTGCTTATAATGAAAACGTTTCTTTGTAATAATTCCCAGCTAAATAAACAATGCTAACAACGCTGGCTGCATCTCCAACTGGTCTACTGCCAACTGAGTCATTCTGTGTATCCATCAAGCACAGCATGTCTTCACCGCCTTGTCCAAAAAGACATCCCTCTATTTGCTGGATGGATCATAAGTAAAGTGAGAATTTCCCAGGACATTAAGGATGAAGTGGGAGCTTTAGGAAAGGACGATGATCATTAAGGAACAAGGAGAAATCGGATGAACTGGATTTTAATCTGTGCTCCTTTAATAGACTGAGGGCACCAAGTGTTGAAAAGGACTTCCTTAAAGAGCTTTACTCGGGGTGCAAAATAGGTAGGCTGTTGGGTTTAGTGGCACATACTAATTTGCTGAGAGTGTTCAGAGATAGTATCTGATGAGATATTCTCAACCGGAGTGATTAAACAATCACAGAACGTGCATGCTGAACAGGTTCAGAAAGTGGCTACCGTTCAAGCAAATATTATATTTGGAGACAGTTGGGGGAAAAAAGCATTTATTTTTCATAAATTCTCAGTCTTTTACAGTCAACTGTCATGGGATAAGCTAATTCACCAGCAATTACCGGTAGGTATAGATTTTGTCAAGTGTATTTACAAAGCTTTGGAGAACAGCCGGGCCCACAGAGAGTCAGTACATTCCAGAACTTGTGCATGTCTTGTCCTGTCTGAGGTTCTAACCTGATCTAACTGGCTAAAATAAAGTCAATTCATTTTGTATGAATCTCCTCCATCCTCCTCACCCCGCCCTTGTCTCAGTTCTGGTGTTATCAGAGCCACAACTGTGAGATAAGACACAGACGAGTCACTGGAGGTAAATATTTCTAAAGGATTCGCTGAGAACAAATCATAATTTGACAAAAATAAAGATGATGGTGAACTCTGAACTCTTTTCTGTCTTCTTACATATAGTCACAGACAAATGATTATTACATTGTAAATTAAAAACATTGTTACATCATTCACAATGGCCGGCTTAAAGTAATAAAAGAAGTATAAAGACTACTGTAGTTTCCCCCCATACACGCTGAACCATCCTTTAAGTCACATCAGTCCAAATGTGCCTATTAAAGAGGAAAAATCCATAAATACGTAGCTTCGCCGTATAAGTTGCATTTATTAGTTACCTCTGCTCATCAGACAGGCCCCCTCCCTCTTGAGTTTCAAATCCTGTTTAAAGACCCACTACTATTCTGTTGGTTTCAACACCAGATGATCTGTGCTTGGTCGTTATATTTATTATCTGCGATGATTTTATGTCTATATTCTGTTTTTTTTTTGTTTTTTTTTTTTAACTTCAGTTTGTATGTTGCGTATGTGTTGCTTGTGGTTTGT
>JARVGS010000789.1:17116948-17126948 GCA_031762315.1 Hypsolebias antenori | reverse complement strand
GTGTAGCGGGAAGGATTCGTCCTCTGGAGATTGGTGGGGTGGCAGGTGGTTGGCTGGCGGCTACTGAAACAGTAGGCACTGTACAGGTTGATGTGTTAGTTTCAGGCACTGTTGATTCTCCTTGAACTTTAGATGTTGCTACACATTTTGTTGATGATCTCTCTGGGTTTGAGTCTGAAGATTGTCGTAGATTTATGATCTTTTTGGCTTGCTGAAACAAAGAGTCTGTTCCTATCCCTGGATGTGGTTGACCGTCTGATTGGCTGACCTTTGACGAAACGGATGCCGCTTGTTGATCCAACCTAGCTGTGGAAACCACCTTTGAAGGTTGTGGCAGACCTCCTTTGCTTGGTAGCACTGTGACAGACTGAACTGAAGCCCTTAGTCGATGTGATACTGCAGCTCTTTTTAACACAGGTGACTTACCGGTACCTACTTTGGTAGCCCCATCTCCTGCAGCAGGAGATGGGGCACTTTCAAAAGAATTGTCCATTAGTACTTCTAGTGGAGGAGGTGGCAGACTGTCCAGATCAAAACAATCAGTTTTCCCTGGCACTGTAGACTCCGGTCTACAACTTGTTAAACCAGCACTGAGCACAGCTTCTACATTTCCTAAACCAGGCAGAACTGGAACACCACACCTTCGTACACCTTTCAGAGCCCCAATAAATTTAGGACCTTCTTTTTCCTCTATTCCTTGACTGAAGGTATCAATCAGTTTTTTGACTGAATTCCTACCTCTCTGAAGACCAGAGGATGGCCGTGGTGATAAAGGTGGACTAGGTGGTGGAGTGACTTTTATAGGACCCCTGGATGTTCTTGTCTCCTTTTGTTTATCCTCTTCCATATCACTGGTTGGCTCCACTTTCTTATTTGCATCTTTAAGTGGGTGGGTATTATTGTCTTTACCTTGTGAGGGATTTTTATGATTTATTGTTGGTAGATGGGCTGATGAGTTTCTTTGAACGGGTTTTAATGGAGCCGTCTTTGTGTTTTCCCCCACTTTGCTTTTACTCATCCTCTGTAACCTCTGGTTTAAGTTCTTTTGTGTCCTTTCCAGTTCAAGCAGCGTAGGGTCTTCACCTCTACTTCGAAGCGATTCTGCTGAACGGGAGCGTTGTCCTTTTGTCACTGGTTTCTTTTTAACTTCTGGTGTCTGAACAGCTGCTGATGTCTGCGGTCTTTTTGGAGATTGCAGTTCCTCATCTGTCCACTCCCGTCTAATGGTCTTGGGGCTTCCAGCTACTTTAAAATGAGCAGTGTTGTTCTGTTTTGGTACAAACTGTATTTTTCCACTTATAGCTTTTTTCATTTTAAGAGTCATTTCCACATTCTGAGGATTTTCTATGTGTTTTGTTGGTGGGCGGCGAGTAGGTTTTCCACTGCTCACCGGTGAAGAATTAGATCGCATTCTAAATGCTACTTGGACATCCGCCACTTCTCGGTCTACCTCTTCCTCATCATTGTTGTCATCTTCTCCATCGTCTAAGGAGACTGATCCTAATACTGAGTCTTTCCGGTCATTGGGCGTTATGGTACATGTAGAATCAAGTGAGTTTAGTGAACTGAGGGATACACTTTGACTTATTTGAGTCTGATACTTTTGCCTCGATGCACCATTTAAATTTATGGATGAGTTCTTCCTGTGACTGACTGTACTTCTGTTTGTGCCAGTAGACCCACAACTCTCTCGCCTATGACTTTTTTCAGATCCATTTAAGGATTCATTCTCAGCCCCAATACCGCTGTCCTCACTAAACAGCGCAGAATCTTCAGGTCCAGGTTTTTGCAGAGAGGCCATTTCAATACGGGTTAAGAGTTGCATTAACCGAACCTCGACTGCATGTTTGGCTTTCAGTTTCTCCTCTAAAAGCTCTGACACTGAGGCAAAATACTCCACTGCTTCCTCCAAAGCAGAGTCCCCAATCCCACCAACAGTGCGACTCACATTTCGCATTCTCTGTGTGGTGTACTGTAGCAGCTGCTGCAACAAATCCGGTGGAGGTTGGTCAATAACAGAGCCAGACTTTCGTGGTGGAGAAGATGAGAGATTTTTAATTTGGCCTGTCCAAGCAAGATGTTCTCCGTGTTCTTTTAAAAGTTTTTCTCCCTCATCTGCCATCTCTCCCAGTCCCTCAATGATTTCCTCGTAACGTAAAGTCATGAAGGCAACCATTGTCTGCACAGAACCCTGAGTTTGTGTGACTTGCTCCAAAAGTCCAAGTAAAGAATCGTATTTGTTCATGCCAGGGTTCAAAAAGGCGTAGGCAGCTTGATGAGCTTCCACCAAAGGTTCTGGAAAATCCACTTTTTGATCTATAAACACTTTATTTTTGTCCACATCTTTTTTCTTAGGAGTTCTTGCACCTTTGCTATTTTTCTTTGTCTTTTTGCAAGATTTTTTATCTACTAAATCCTGCTTGTCCATGATTTTCTCTTTTCTCAGTGATGCTGTGCTATTGTTCATTACCTGATTTTCTAATTTGTTGATGGTCACTGCTTCTACGTTCACTTGCTTGGGGACAGGTCTCTTTTTCTGTGGCGTCATTTGTTCCTCCTGAGATGTTTGGAAGTGCAGAACTCCTTTTTGCTCCTTTATATCTCCATTTGTAGATCCAGTACATTTATAATTGTCTTCATCTTCGTGATGAGGATCTTTTTCTTGAGGCACAAAGGGTAGCATTCTCCCCTTCTTCATGGTACCCAAAGTGCCAAAATTGTTACCTTTTGATGGTGAGCAGCCCATTTTTGATTCTTTAAATATTCGTGAAAAACAATTGAGCTGAAAAAACTGCGATGAAAACACAGCTAAGGTCCTTAGCCACCCACTGTGTCTTTCAACATCAGATGGCTAAAGTTGTAGAACCTAGTACAATCCCTTTCAGCTAGGAGACTTCTGAAACAAAATGTGTATAAATCCATCATAAAGCGTCCACCTTTCACAAATGTGCTAAACAAATCCACAAACTGATGATCATGTTGATGAAAAGTTCCTCGTAGAGTGCTCCAAGATTCATTCCTCTCTATGTTACAAAGACAAGTAGCTGAAAGGATTAGTGGGGCTTTCAGTGCACTCCTCTGCCTGGGCATATGTCATGCAAAGCAAATAAAACTCACCTACTTGTAAGAACATAAGCTCATTTAGGTAATGAGGGCTGGTCTAAGGTGACTTTTTATAGTCAGCTGAACAATATCTTACTATTTAGTTCTTGGAGCAAAGCAGAGATAAATAAAAAGGAACAGTGAAATAAAAATGAAAGTGTATCATATTTTCTTGTTTTTTTATTGTTTGGCAAATGTTCACATTGATGTAGTTAGTTGGTAATTAGTTGGACTTAAAAAAACAAACAAAACAAAACTACAGCTTTAACATATACCAAAAAATCCATCTGTTTTCTTTTATAAATGCTTTTTCCTCCTAGATCTTGGACCATCAGTCAACTGTGCAAGATTTTCATTATTTATTGAGCTTTTAATATTTTAATACGATTTAAGTAAATAACTGCATACAAATTATAGAACAAACGGAACAACAGACGGACAAAAAAATATGAACAAAATGTTTTTCAAACACACACACACACACACACACACACACACACACACACACACACACACATATATATATATATATATATATATATATATATATATAATTTTACTTTACTTTACAGTACAGTATTTATACAGGTAGTCTCATTGAGTCACAAGGACTCATTTTCAAGAGAGACCTGTTTGGGAGCAAATGGTGGGGGTTAAGAGTGGGGTAAATGAGGGTGGAGGCAGGTGTAGGTGTTTCACTTTTTCTACCCACATTTTGAGGTCATTGGTCTGGGGAGTGGAACTGGCAACCTTCCAATCACAGGCCCACTTTTTCTAACCTCTGCACCCCCACTCCCAAATATACACAGATCCCAAGGCATTCCCAGGCCAGAGAAGATACACAGTCCCTGCAACATTTCCTGGGTCCTCTCCGGGGACTCCTACCAGTCCAGCGCGCTCTAATTCGCTAAACTGAGGCGTCCATGACGCATCCAAATCAGAGGCCTGAACCACTTCATCTGACTCCTTTTGATGAGAAGGAGCAATGGCTCTACTATGAGCTCCTCACCCTATCCCTCAGGATGAGCTCAACCACGTTGCAAAGGAAGCCCTTTTCGGTTGATTCTGGGACATCGTTCTTTTGGTCATGATTCAACAATGATCCAAATCTCATGACCACACCTTCACATAGGTGAAGGTTGTTGGAATGAAGACAGACCAGTAAATCGAGAGCTTTGCCTTTTGACTTTTCCACTGGAGTGGCAAACTGGGGGCTGTAGCACCGTGGTGTGCTGCAGGCTTTTAAATCTGAGTTTGCGGGTTTGAGCCCACGTTTCATCAAGAGAATCTGGCATAAAAACAAATTGTGAAATTGTTCATGCAAGCTTGCTCACTGTGTTGACTCCTGAAGAATGGAGCAGCTGAAAGAAACTTACTTGGAGCGGCAAACTCCTGCGACCGATCTGGCAGCTCGGCATGGGTGAAGATCTGGTCAGCAAATATTTTGAGATTAATTGCGTTTTCTCACTCTCTCTCTCTGAAAAAAATAAAATAAAATCATGTACAGTATATGTAGGAGTGGTGATGCAGAGGCTAGAGAAGATGGGCCTGTGATCGGAAAGTCGCAGGTTCAACTCCCGATATCGTCAACATGAAAATGTGGGTGGAAAAGGTGAAACACCTTCACCTGCCTGCACTCTGGGCCCCTGAAAGGCCCTTAACCCCCACCATCTACTCCCATAAACAGGTATGTCTTGAAAATTAGTTCTCGTGACTCAATGAGACTACCTGTATAAATAAAGGGTAAATGAAAAAAAAAATGTATCAATCGGTCTTTATTTATTTATTTTTCATTTTTAATGAATGTTTTTATTATTTTTTTTCTTTTGGGTTGCTTTAGTTGTTGGTGGGTGAAGGTCAATGAAAATAAACAAATTAAAAACAGAAGAAGAAGAAAAAAATGAATAAAGAAGAAAACGGAACAGAAGAAGAAGAAGAGGCTGAACTCGCGCGCTGCGCAGCCCCGCCCCCCGCAGATCCTCCGAGTCCGACCCAAGCCAACAACCACCTCCTCCTCAGGTGTGTCGCTCGATTTTCCTTCATTTAATCATTCATATTCACTTACGGATATTATTCATTCTCGTTTTGGAGGCCATTTCCTTCTGTTTCAGCTTTCTTAATTTGTTATAGATGATAACAGACGCCCTGTCCTAAAAAGTAATCGTGATGGGGAAAGTTTTTTTTTTTTTCTTTTGTTGACGTTTTGGCTAGCTTAGCTCTTGCTAACTAAACTAATTCAACAGGAAGCCTTCTTAAATCGATGACACATTTAAACATTTTCTAATAAAACTCAGGATATTTAAATCATACATTTTTACATATTTACCAGCATTAAATTAAAACCAGTGTTAGCTCAGGAAACACTCAAATATTCTGGATTTATGCTGTTTTGGCAGGTGAAAGTTTGGTTATGCTACAGGTTCAGCTAACTTGCACATTTCTGTAGGGTTAAATTACCTTTGTATGTTTTTTTTTTTTTTTTTACGTTTTAAGCTAAGGCCAAATGAATGTTATCTAAGCAACAAATTTCACATTTACTTAACTTTTTTGTTGCGTTGATGCATTTTTTTTCTGGGGGGGGGGGTATCAATTTATTGGTCAGCTTGTTTGTGTAAATATTTATGCCAATAATCAACAAAAAATACGGATAAATTATCGCAAAGCTATTATAATTATGCTATTTTGGATATTAAGCTGATTATTTAAAGGTTTTAATTTTTTTAAGCAACCCTTTCAAATATTTTGTAAATGACTGTTCGCTTTGTTGATTTTACTGGAGTTTAAATAATTGCATCACACAAGATGTGTGTTAACACAATTGCAAGAAATGTGCTTGGAATAAACACAGTGTCCTTACTCAACTCCAAAACGGCTAGTCCAAAGTCTTAACAGTTTCATGATTACCCAGATCATCTCCAGTTGATACTGTTTAAATCAAAAGACCTAACCTTTTTACCTGACTTCCATCTCTAATCAACAGATTCCAGTTTCCTCCTCTGCAGATGACACAAGTTGTGGCATGATGAAAACCTCTCCCTCTGCGTCTCTGCGGGTCAAACGCAAAAATGTTCGCCAGATCAGAAAACATCTCTGCCTAAATAGAGTCAGCGGTCAAGACACTGAGGGTTCACTGTTGAAGGTCCAGTCCAGTCTGTGCGACTTAAGCTACACTAAAATGCCTACGGTGACTGTCATCCAGCGCCAGGAAATGACATCATACCTGCATCTGTTTGGTAAATAGTCTACAATTTTGCATTTTTGGTCAAGTGAAGTCTTGGTTGTAAGCAGGCTGTGAAAGGACTCGCAAGATGGTGAAGTAAACCTTTAAAATCTAAAAGAAGTCTACAGAAAGCTAAGAGTTGCAATGGAAATTGGATTTTCTGTTTAAAACCTTCTTGTCTTGCTGTGTAAAGAGTAGTCCGTATGTTATTGGTGTGGTTGTAGATGATGACCTGATTCAAGACTTTCTGAGGGTGGACTGTTGCTACAAGATGACAGACAAGGTAAAACTCATTTCTTGAAAGAGACCCTAATGAAGCTTATACACTTTATTTATACCATGTTTCTTATATTTCATCAGTATCTTTTAGCTATGACCTTTGTGTACTTCAAACGGGCTCACTTCACTATTGCTGAATACACCAAAAAGAATTTCTTCATTGCACTGTAAGTTTATTTATTTATTGTAATTCCAGCATTTAGATATTTGTTTGAAAAAATAAAGTTGTGTTTTCTTTTGGGCTTTCAACTTCTGTTGTATTTAGTTACCTTGCCAACACTATGGAGGAGGATGAGGAGGAGAGTAAATATGAAATCTTTCCGTGGGCTCTGGGCAAGAAGTGGAGGAGGCTGTTTCCTCGCTTCCTCAAGCAGCGAGACGAGCTGTGGGCTCGCATCCAGTACAGAGCTGCTGTCAGCAGGCGCTGCTGTGAGGAGGTGCATGCAGCTGCACAAACATGAAGCTGATCAATGGTGTTTGAGCATTTAAGGATGAAGTTGCTGCTTTTTATTGTTATTTTTTGTGCCAGAGATTTTTGAGCTGTTGAAGTTGTTTCTTCAGTTGAGTTTTTGTTTGTCTCCCAGGTAATGGCCATCGTGTCTTTTCACTTTGTGTGGCAGCGGCAGAGATCTGCTCACCACAGTGGGGCTCAGCGGCAGTACGGTGATCAGGACCACACTCGTTTTCCACGTGGGCCCTTTGCCTCCCCTGTTTCCTGTCCCCTGTGTAACTGTGACAGTAGACTGCGCCACACCTCCTCCAGCTCCTCTCCTCAAGCTGTGGACAGCACCTATCCACACCCGTTCACCTCTGCCCTTGGTTTGGAGCTCACCCCAGTCAGGATCACCACCTCTCACAGGAAAGCCGAGGAGGATAAAAGAAAGCAACAGAAATCCTACTGCTCCTGTCCTGAAGAGGTTCCCAGTAGGTATCACTAATACTGGTTGAAACCTTTAGTGGATGTTTAGTATGAAACAAAACATTAGGTGAAGTTAGTTTGTAGTTTTAAAAGATGAAATGTAGAGTGCTGCACAAAAACATTGAGTCTCCTCGTTTCTTTAAATTGTATACAGAATTTTTGTAATCTTTCCCTCTTGATTGACTGTTCTCAAGCTGTCTTTCAAATTATTTCTTGGACTTAAGCTGCCTTTTTATTCAATTATTAACTCAAAAACATGGCAGATATTGTCAATCTGTGCAGTGTGTGTCTAAAAGTGTTAGGAACTCTGGGCCAAACAACAGATGAACAGTATCTGAATCCTTAAGAGGACAAACAGCAAAGACTTGAAACAGAACCTGAGAGCGTCAACACTCTTTATATTGATCATTTACTGTTTGCCAAGTTTTAGCTGTAGTTCTGTAGGATTCACATTATTGGTGAAGAATATTTAATTCCTCTTAAACCGTGTTTGTAGTTGCAACTATTACGTTATGTGAAATGTGAATCACTAGCACGATCAAAGCATGTAAACAAAATAATCTCGAGTTTAAGTACTTTTTTTTTTTCAGCTGAATGATTCATAGTTACGTGAATTGTTTACAAAATAGACATTCTTCTTAAAATTGTCAGCTACAAAGAGTGGCAGAAATTGGGTATCAAGCCGTTATTTAAAAGTGTAATTTCAAATGACATAAAATACCGAATCTTAATCAAGCACATTCCCAATAACTACAAGAAAGCCATGCTTAGTGGAAGCTAAATCTAAAGAAATAGGATTATAGTGGATATTTTCCCCTAAATGTTGCATTATATCTTTGTATAATTAAAAAGAATAACTAAAACAGGCTAAACTGAAACAAACAGAATGAGGTGGTGCTTCTTTGTACTAAACAAATGTATCTTCTTGACAGGGGAGTCTTCTTCCTGCGAATCCTCACTGGACGCTTTCTTTGACTGGATCAACGAGATGTAAAGAACGAAACCAGCTCAGCCGTTTCTCCACGTTCCTCTTTACACCAGCAGAGCGGTTCTGTGCATTATTCCATTCAATGAAATAGAATGTTTATTTAAAGTATAGGCCTGAAGCCTGCGGTTTGTGAAAAACACAGGTTTTCATGTAAACTAGTGCAATTGTATTATCTTAAAACATAGCGACAATTAACTGCTGTCATTCAAAACAAAAAGTGACCAGTTCTGTAAAGAAACTTTCATCTACGTTTATCAGTATTTAATTATATATTTATTTAATTTATGCATTTGATATTTTTCACAGGTTTTGAATCTTTGAGCACATGTCCTCAACTGTCTGTTACATAAAGGGTGCTGGGTGTGTTGGTCAGGTTTGTTGCCAACGCGCCCGTTTGATGGTTCATAACTATGATGAGTTTAAAATACTAGCCGAAAGATGAACTTGTCTGTTATTCTTGACTCCAGCCTGCCATGATACGCTGTTAAACATACATATTTGTACACAGACTATATTCTTCAACACGTGTTCTTCGCTTATTCAGCTGAAAGTTTCAACTAAACATTTACAAATTTTAAATATATCAATGAAAAGGCCAAGCAAATGCACCGTTTGATTTCAGTTTATTTCTCAAGTAATCGGTTCTGTCCAGGGTTGATTGTCGTAACTCACAAATTTTCTCAGTTTCACCAGGAATGCTGGGAAAAAAAAAAAGAAAAATTAGATTTTATAACTAAAGCCAATCAAAAACGAGGCTAACTACCAGTATGTACCAAGATCTGACCTGTGTGTCTTGTCTGAATAGGATGAGGTCTGGCGATGTAGGGAATACTCCTGAAGCTTGGGCCATTGGCTTCTGAAATAAGAGCTGACATTTAAGTTGGAAAGATTCAAACATCGTCACCAAATTAATCGGCCATTTTGTTTGAAATCACCTTGTTCTGCCTCATCGGATGCCTCATCAGATGCCTCGCTTTTCTGCGTCAGATCTTCATCCAGGTTTGGGGCTTTGAAGGTGCAGTACAGTCCATCTGTCTTTTTGGCGGGGATTACCACCCAGTCCCGGACCGGAACCTCGACGATGCGTTCGCAGAGAAATGGGAGTGCGCAACATCGAATACCCTCCATCAGATCAATTACCTGCGTTATACTGTTACAGACAGAACAGGTCTTCATGAAAACAAGTTGATCAGGACTTTTTTTTTCCAATTGTAAAATGATCTCAGCAGAAAATCAGAATACATGTGATAAGATCCAGCTCTGAAATGTGTCTAATGAGCACAGATGCTGTGGCTGGACAGTGATTAGGTAAAAGCAAAAAGGATGTTTTATGTACTTCAGAGAAAATACGAGTTCAAGGGCAAAATGTGAAAAACAAATAGAACTACAAACTATTTGATCCAACAAAGAAAGTCCATACTCAGTAATCCAGGTGTCAAATCTGATAACTCTCAATCAGGTCATCTGGACAGTTTCTTTTTAGTAGAAACGT
>JARVGS010000789.1:17084455-17100777 GCA_031762315.1 Hypsolebias antenori | reverse complement strand
TAGTTTTTCTCCACTCTGTGTGTCTGTTTATATATATGTGTATATATATATATATATATATATATATATATATATATATATGTGTGTGTGTGTGTGTGTATATATAAATAAACCTCTTTACAGCAACTTGTGATGCTTTTAGCTGCAGGTTTTAATCATTTTATCTCATTCATAGCTCACAAAGAGGCTCCAAGGACATCCTACGATGTAAGTTAGAGCTTTAGTTTGCTCAAGTTCACTGCAGTTTTTTAAAACTTCGTCCCAAAAACAAGGTCCCTGTGCCTGATATGATGCACGTTTGTTGCTTCCTGCAGGGCATATCAAATGTTGCGGTGGCTCAAGGCTGTCCTCATGCACCACACATCATACCTGGCATCGGTGAGTTTTTATCGCTCGTGATTTAAAGGCAGCAGCAGCTTTACAGTCCAACGCCTGAGCCTCTCCTTCATCTAAATGGTGCATGGGTTGTAATTCACGGTTAAAACTGTGCTCAGTCACAACTGGATACTGGTTTATTACACTCAGAGATGTGCCGTGAATGCATCGCGCTACCACACTGTCACCTAATCCTTCCTGTATATTAAAGTGTTATTTCATCCACATAGAAGAGTGCCGCTCGAGGTGTCTCGGTGGTGTTTTCTGCTGCTGAAATGTTTTCACTTTCTGTTTAACAGCTGCCCGACCTGAATACCCAGCTGGGAGTCCTTTATCACATGATCGAGAGCCGAGTGAAGACGTTCCACAAACTGACAAAGCTGCACGGGAAACTCAATCTCGTAATGACACAGGTAGGTGGCATCATCATTACCTGCTAAGTATCTTAAATGGCTGCATCCCGTCAGTGGTGGAGGGTTTAGATGGATGGCAGGAAGTTCTTAGATATCCTCAGTGGTGATAAAGAGTCCAGCAGCACTCTTAATGTGTGTTTGAGTCTTGAAATAAGTGCTAAAACATCCTCTGTGGACTCGGAGGTTGCATTTGGAGACATATTCTCAAAATATTCAGGATTATAGATTTTCCACTTCACACTGATCTGGCATAACATGAAAACTTCCTGTTGTCTTGATGTTTGACCTGTTTGATGCTGCTGCTGGCATCAAATCCTAAACTGTTCCCAGTTGTGACAGCTCAGTGGTTCGGGGATTACTCCTGAGAGTCTGGGAGTGTGAATGTTGAGCCTTACATTGTCTGACACGAGCTTTATTTGTGTTGTGAACAACTGATTCTGCTCTGAAAGGTGTTTGCTCTCCTTCAGTCAAGGTTAGTTAGTAAGAAAACTAAAACTTAATTTGTGAATTAGCCAGAAAATAATTTTGTTTCAGATATGAACACAGTAACTTTTCTGTTCTTTGTATTGCCACGTCTATTCAGGCGTGCTGCTAATGATTTCACTGCTAATTCCTTAACATGGACCTTCTTTAATCAGATCTGTTTCCAGTTTGTAATGAGTGTCAAACGCAAACATTACGGAGTTACAGCAGCCGCCACAACCTAAGAATGACATTTTTATTTTATTTTATTGATTTATTTTATTTTTTTTCCAGCAGTTTTATTTATTAATTTATAAAATTTGTTCATTTAAAAAAAAAATTCAATACAAAACAATCCCATAAACGACATTAAGAAGCTCTGTGCACGTTTCTGCCTTACTGCTACATGGACCTACACAGAACTATACAAGTGCATCTCCAGATATTGGAATATCATGAAAAAGTTAATTTTGTCAAATCTTTTCAAAAAGAGAAACTCGTATATAGTAGTCCCTCGTTCCACGCAGAGGGCTGTGGTAGCTCGGTGGTCTGTGGTTGCGTCAGGAAGGGCATCCAGTGTAAAAACAATTGCCAAGTCTTCATGTGAGTCAGTTCACTGTGGCGACCCCCTGAAGAAGAGCAGCCGAAACAAGCGCCATGAATTTCCCTTATTGAATCGCTTCACAGTATTCTAATTTTCTGAGACACAAAATGTCATTTAATTATTTGCAATACATAATCAAAATTACAAGAAAGAAAAGCTTGAAATATTTCACTATGTAATGAATCTGCATGAGTTTCACCTTCTGAAATGACTGACAAATAATTGAACTTTTCACAGTATTCTAATGTTTTTAGATGCACCTGTACAAACACACGTTTACCCAACTTTACAGTTTCACTGTTCTCTTATTGTTGTGGAGCAATTAGGGTGGATAAAAACTGTTGAACCCTACATTTAATCTAACAATCCTGTATCCTACCACTAGGTGGCGACAAATGACAGCAACAACAGGCTCACTGATGTTGACCACACAGCTAAACTGGTGTATGAAGAGGGTAAGTGTTGGTTCTTGTTGTTGAGTCCCTCTAATCTCAGCCCTAACAGTAGCCTGTTTCCCTGCTGTTCTTTTCTTTAACACTTTCCTTCCAGCTGTTTTCTGCACATTTAGTGTTTTTGTGCAGCATCACATTCTGGGTCAGTGATGCAGTTCAGTCACTGAGCTGAGCGAGTGAAATGGGCAGCTGACAGGATTTAAAACGATAATCATATTTCAGTCTCACAATCTGCTGCCATGCCTCAGGTTTTAAGACAAGACCAGAGTTTTCTTATTCTCACTCGTGGTCATTTTCTCATTGACCTCAAGTCAGTTTGTATTTTAGCTTCTACTGTACTCACATGGTTTTTTTTTTTTTTTTTTTTTAAGTATTTTGAAGACCGTCTCACCCATCGTGCAGTCGCTTTTGGCGATGCACCACACGCAAACATGGCTCCTGTTGCCTGGCAACATGACCGGCAGCGCTCTGATCCTCCCCTCTGAGCGTCGCCACAAAGCTCTGTTCTGTTCACTCCCATTTCTCATCACCGTACTGTATGAAATGCTTTATTGAACCACAAGGAAAATTGGCTTTCATGAAATAATTAACCTGCGCCTTGAGTTTCAATACCCCTGCCAGCGGGCCAGGATGTGAGGCAGCGTCGAACAAGAAGAGTTAATGAAAGAAGCTGACGAACAGGAAAAGGAAATGCGTTTTTATTTATTTTTATTTTTTGTGCGACTCTTCTGTGGATGATGTTTGGGGTTTACTGGAAGTTCAGCGGGGGAATCTTGACAGGAAGCTTCAAGCTTGTCTGACTAGTTGGCAAATCATAATTTGACAGTTTGCACAGTGAAAAGTTATAGTGGAGTTACTGAGCATTTATATTCGTATTTACTCTGAACTGAGCTGAGTCATTTTTATGAATTAAATTAGGCACATTTTGGAAACAGGCGTCACAATGTTTGTAATTAAAGATCGAAACGTCTCAAATCTGCTCACACACCCTAAAAATTTCATGTTTTTCAGTTCAGTGCACGAGTCTCACAGCATGAACGTTTTTATGGGAAGACTGGGCAAAAATCCATCAAACGTCATCTGAAAGAGTTTTCGAACAGCCATTTGTCAGTGGGTGTTTCTAAGTTCTGAGCATACCGAGTGCTCAGCGGTTGCTTGAAGACCCTTTTTCCTTTTAAACTACAAAAAAGACATGAAGCCATTTTGACCAAATGTTTTTTTGTTGTCTTTCTAACTGCATGCTTTAGAACATCAGGACACATTTTACACACCATGAAATGACAGCAGGTGCATCAAGCCTGCCACTTCCTCCAAAGGCCTAAGCCCCAAGTTTAAAAGCCTTTCAATTCTTGTTGGACCTAATTTTTATCTTAAAACTTGTAATTCATATCATAGCTTTTTTTTTTTTTCACTTTCTGATTGTTGGTATAGTCACATTTTCATAGCCTTCTATCTGTTTCCAAAATAAATTGGTTTCAGAATCTGCATCAAATAATTTGATTCAGTGTGAAAGTCAGACATGGACACTGTGGAGTGTGATGTAACTTTTCAAAATAAAACGCTCTGCGAGCTGCTGCTAGTAAATCAGAATCTGGTCGATTGGTATGTCTGGTTTTCTTTTTCAGTCTTTAGAAATCAGGGCAGCCAATAGCCCATATAAATCATTTATTATTATTTTTTGTCAATATTTGTCATTTATCAAAAAATAAACTTTTTGTAATCCTTAAAAGAAGTTGCACACTTAATATAATATTCATAAGAGCATTCTCACCTAACCAAATCATGGGCCACTAAGCTGCTGCAGCAATGATTGCTGTCTTCATCTTCCTATTTGATAATTAAGTATGTACAGGCATGGCTGATTAATGGCTAATATCGGCCATTTATAACTGGTTGACCTGTTAATCGATATATCTTTACTATGACGGAATAAATTTATGTTGCACCCAGATTGCATTGTTAATTGTTTTGCTAAGTTGTAATTTAGTTTGTGTAATGCACAAATGTTGGAACACTATTGATTAACAACTTGGAAGATGCAGCATGTTTGTACAGTAATGGTAATGGGCTCAGTTTGACCCGTTTGGTCTGTTATTTTGTGCTGCAGTGGCTTCATGTCAGTGTTTATCTCATCTCCCTGCATCATGTTGTAACCTTTCAACCACCAGCCTCCAATAAGACTCTAGTGAAAGTTGAGCATGTCTTTCTTAGAGCCTGTATTTTTATAATTACTTTGGTTATTGCTTTTCATCTTTTACATTTTAGTAATGTTTGTCAGGACTTTAAACACAAGTGTGTTTAGTAAACTTTCTCTCATATTTCACGGTCAGTGTGCTGGCAGCAGAAATTAGACGTTCTCATCAACACCCCCACCCCCCGGCACACTCAGTTTTCATAACCAAATGGCTCTGCTGTATTGAAATGCAAATACAGTATCAGTCTGCATTAGTATAAAATGTAAACACAAGTACAGCTTTCCCCTCGTTTTCTTCCATTGAGAGAGGGCTTGTTTTGAACAAACAAAATGAAAACCATTAGCCGCAGAGGCATTCATTTTTCTTTGTTTGCCGTTTGCAGAATCATCTGACGAAGATGAGGCCTCTGGTGATGAAGCTCTTCCTGATGAAGAATCTGATGTAAGTTGAACTGAAACCGTCAAAAAAGGAGTTGAAAACCCAGTATGGCTGTTTATTTCTGTTTTTAACTGCATCTTTTTCAGCACTGGGAAGAGGACGAGGCGATGGATGAAGACGGGGAGGATAAAGACGATGAAGATTCCGACAGCAGAACAGAACCCAAAGCAAACGGAGATGAAGACATGGAACATGAAAACGAGAGCGAAGAAGAATAAGATCAAGACAAATTCACTTATACATATAATGGACCTGAGAAAGTTATATATACTTTCATTTTATTTTCAGACTTTTGATTTTATCAGCTTTTACAAAATCAAGGGACACATTTAAAGCAAAGCCAGAAGGGGCCCCCCGCCCTCATCAAGATGTCAAATGTGGTCTTATCTGAGCAACATCCTGCAAAAAAACAAAAAAATCATTGCAACTTTTCAGTCTTTATGCCATCCCAGCTCCACGCCCTTACACAGCTGCCTAAAACACAAAAATTGTGTTGCATTCAGCCACACGTTTTCTGCATTCCAAATTTAAATAACTTCCAGCTCAATGTTACTGACCGATTGGTTTATTCTAATTTAACAATGCGGGCCGTCTGGCTGCAGACTTGGTACTGGAGTGGTGTTGGGATGGAGACTCAAACCCCGGATGTTTGTTTTCCAGAAGACCAGATGTCTGCCCACGTCGTGTAAATCCGTATGTACAGTGAAGCGTTTGTATGAGCTCTTCCCTCTACAGAAAGCTTTGGGATTAAAAGAACTCCTGTAAAGTCTCCTGGATGACGTTTTACTGTTTGTTTTGTATTATTATTTCCATTACAGTTGACTTTATTTTAAAAATTTTTTGTGTACGGTTTTTGTCATAGGTTTACTGCCTTAAGAGCCTCTTGTCACAGGGGCCCCTCAATGAAAGACTGTGAACTTAGCAGAGTTAATGGTTTGGGTCATAGACTCGGAGGCGATTCAGGACAGCTGGAAAAAAAAGTCTGAAGCTAGAGTTCAAGAACTGATACTTCAGGAGCAGCTGGTGTGGAAAAAAAAGTTTCCAACATGGTGTCTTTAATTTAATATTCCGGTTCTATAAACTTTTGAGGAAAAAAATCTCAAAGATTTATTTTACCGGTGAGAACGTTTTCAATACTCCACCGTACTTCACTGAAACCAGTGATCTAGGATTTATAATTGAACCCCATAAATGGTCCACAATCGCAAGTTGCCTGGTGTTTTATTTGTTTTGCAGCGCCCTTTTCTCTGATGCATGTACATTGGGGGAGGGGGGGTCAAGGACTGAGATATGAACGGTCGGGATTGAATTGTATGAAAAATGCCTCACTGCTTGAGCAATGAATAATACATGTAGTATAAAAAAAAAATCAATTTTTAATCTGAGATTTTGGGTTCAAATTCTTTTAACTGAAATGTTGGTGCAGTGTGTGTGTTGTGGGGGTGGAGGGTTAAATATTGCTTTGTAGAGACACTTTATAGTAACTTGAACTAGCCTGACTATTTCAGTGTCACTTTTTAGAACGTTGCAGACGTTTCATCTAAGTTGATGTCTAGATTTGGCCTCGTGCCCACAGAATCATCAGCGGTCCACCATGCCGATACTTGCTATGACTTTTCACCAGGTGGTTTTTCTGTCAAGGGCTTGAAAACCTTACGAAAAGTTTCCTCCAAAACAAATTGGAAACCCAATTAGATTTTAGGTGATTTACGGTAATTCAGTTTATAAAGTGCCAAGTCTTCTCAGGGCACTGTACAAAAACATTTTACATACTTTATAAAAGCCATTTAATAAAAATTATAAGGAAGCATATATAAATGAGGTTCTTTCTATTGGAGGAACGACAGAGGTGTTAAGGATAGACCATTGCAAATATAAAAAGGTATAGTGTCGAGTAAATGGCAGCATGAGGAAAATGTCAATTTGTCCTCCAGCAGTTTAGCCTGTATGACCAATGTGTTAGCTTCACAGACAGAAACTAGAAGTTTGTTCCACAAGAGATGAACCTGATCTGCCTCCTAATTGTACTGTTGGAAACTATGAACCACAAGTCTGAGAGTGAAGTGCTCTGATGGGAAAGTATGCAGCAATAAGATCTGTAATATAAGATGGAGCGAGCTTGTTCAGAGCTTAACATGTTAGAAGAAAATTAATGCCATTAAGAAAAATTAAAGGCTGCAAAATTAGTTACTACCCACTGTTACCCATATTCTAGCCCAGCTGGGATCCCATTAAGATCCAGGTACATTTTCATAAAGGCACACACAGGGCCTGTTCAAATCTATTTGGGCTAACGTGGAGCACCATGGAAACCGCGGACAAAATCTTTTGGGACCCATATTTTTATGCTGACTGGATAAGCTGCTCAGGTCCCACAACCTCAGTCTTGTTCGAGTTTAAAAGCAGAAAATTAAGGATCGTCCAGGTTTTTAAAGTCTTTGCTTGTAGTCTTAGTAACTGGGTTGGGTTTCATGGACAAATATAACTGTGTATCATCACCATAACAATGGAAATGTATCCCATGCTTTTTAACATTAGCTAATGGAACCATAAGAATAATGGTCCAATCACTGAACCCTGAGGAACTCCATGACTATCTTTGGTGTATGAAGAATATTCATTATTTACATTTACAAACTGAATCTATTAAATAATATTCAAGCCTCTGGATCAAATGCAACACTGAGGTCTAACCAGTAATCCATTGAAGCAATGAGAATATAGTGACTTTCACCAGTGCTGTTTCTGTGCCAAACCCTGTCTGAAACTCCTCATACACATTTCTTTTCAGATGTTCACTCAACTGATTTGCAACTATTTTCTCAAGAATTTTAGACAACGGTGATTTAAGTATTTTCTCTCTTAAATCTAAATGAAGCTTAGTTTTCAAGTTTTATTCAGGTAAGTTTTCAGCTTGTTTGAATTGTGACTACAAAACTCTTCTTCTTGCGTCATGATGTGTCAGAATGTTCTTACTGGTGACAGGTATGGACTGCAGCCAGGTAAGTTCAGCGCCCAGACTCCTACCAAATCCATGCTGTTATAATGTATGCAGTGTATGGTTTAGCGTGGTCTTGCTGAAATCTGTATGGGCACCTATGTACCCCCATACAAATAGTGAGACAGGCTTTGAACTGTGCACTAATAACAGGCAAAACTGACCGCAGAGCAGATTTTTCCTTTGCCTCTGTCCTTTGTGCTTATGCAGAGGTGTCCATAGCAGAATATTTTCCATGCAGTGTCACGGCCTCAAGAGCACAGATACTGACATTCTGACATTTTTATAGTATAATTTTTTTGTTGTTCTTGTTTTTTAACTCTTTTCAGGATACTATGATCCATAGATGATATCCAGTCTTCCCAATTCCCCTTGAGAAACATCCTATAGGATAACCTGTACTTATATTATTTTTGCTGTCTGGTGAACCTATGCCCTTGCTTACTTCTAACAGATTTAGCCTCTCTAAAATGCTAGTTTTAGACCCAGTCCTCTCACTGACCTAATGCTAATTACTCTAATTATTTGCAAAATGCTCCTCCAGATGTTTCTTATACCATGCTCCCATCAAGTAGAAAATGACACACACGCACCCCTCCCATTTCAAATATGAGATTGCACACCATTGCATTTTGTTTTTAGTTACATTTTACAAAACGTTCCAACATTTTAAAATGTGGTTATAAGTTTTACAAGATACAACATTGACATGTAGGTTAATTTGTGGCAGTGCAATTTTAAAATGGCTTGTGTGTAGGGAGGGGGAGGGGGCTTTTGAGTGAATTTATGGTGTTTAAAGTTTGGTGGGTGGAAGGGATGGAGTGGGGGCTTCTTCAGTGTTGCAGCATCACTTTATGATTTAGACCAACAAGACAGGTGGGACGTGTGGAGCGTCTCTCAAAGTGCTTTTCTCGTCTTGACTGTTTTGAACACTGAAGGAGGACAATCCATCATATTCTCTCCAGGTGTTTGTTTTTTTCTTCTTCTCTGCAGGAGGCCAGGCTGCATACCAAACAGACTAAGTCATAAACTAATCCTTTAGGAAAGTGCAGTCCTGTCTCGGATTTGACGAAGCTAAAATCATCAATCTACTTCGAAAGAAACGTAAAGTTGACTTGATGCCATATTGAATTTTGGGTAATTGCATTTGTCAAATCATAGAAACCAGCATTATTAACCACTCCATCAAATCTTTCAATAGTTGACAAGTATTTAAAATTAGGTTTCAAATTCATGTCTACTGCCTATTGATTTAATTCAATCCAACTTTAATGAAATGCCCTAACAAGGCAAACAAGTTGGAATTAAATTTAACTGGGAACTTGGGTGAGTAGAGAAGTGGAGTGATAAATGCCTTAAGCGTTGTCTGCATGCCACTGTTTGTAGTCACCCTCTAACCACTCCTCCTGGGGAGGAGGTCGACCTCACTGCCCTTCTGGCAGATTACCATGATCTTAGCAAGCTTTTAGCAAGCAGAGAGCTCTGTCGCCCCCCCCCTCATCGTCCATATGATTGCTCCAATGACTTGCTTCTTGGCGCCCCCTTGCCATCCAGCCGGCTCTACAACCTTTCAGGCTCCAAGAGAGAGTCAGTGAAGAAATATATGAACGACTCCTTAGACTCAGGCATGATTCGCCCTTCTTCTTCTTCGTTTCTAAAAAAGACAGAACCCTTCGGCCTTGTATCGATTACAGAGGTTTGAATTACATTACCCTTAAAAATAAGTATCCACTTCCCTTGATCGATTCTCTTCACGAGCAGCTGCAAACAGCAACCGTGTTTACCAAACTCGTTTTAAGAAATGCCTACCATCTCATGCGCATTAAAGAGGGCGACGAGTGGAAAACGGCCTTTAGAACCCCACTCGGCCACTTTGAGTATTTAGTTATGCTGTTTGGTTTAACATAGCCAGGGTCAGGGTCAGACTTAAGGGCCTCTCTAATTTCACTCTCAATAGGCCAGGTGAGAGCACCAACAACACACATGGGAGGGACAATAATAATTTCCTCTGGCTCGGGAACGTCGGGGGGAGCGAACTGGTGGGACAGTGTGTCGGGCTTGACGTTCTTAGAGCCGGGTCAGAAAGTCAAAACATAGTTGAAACGGTTGAAAACCAGAGACCATCGTGCCTGGCGTGGAGTCAACCGTTTAGCCTCTCTGAGGTAAGTAAGGTTCTTATGGTCAGTCCAGATCAAGAAAGGGGTCTCTGTGCCTTCCAACCATTGCCGCCATTCCTCGAGGGCTAGTTTGACCGCTAGGAGCTTGCCAACGTCGTAGTTTTTTTTTTTCAGCTTGGGATAATCGTCTTGAAAAGAAACATGGATGAAACTTGTTGTCATTAGGGGACCTCTGGGAGCGTAATGCCCCCACCCCTGTGTCTGAGGCGTCGACCTCGATAATAAACTGACACTTGGGGGTCTGGATGGCAAAGGATGGGCGTGGAGGAAAATAACTTTTTTAATGTACAAAAGGCTACGTCGGCCTCAGGAGTCCAACAGAAAGTCTTGGAGGTGGAAGTGAGCTGAGAAGGGGGGGCTGCGACACGACTGTACACCTGTTCCCTGTTGTCATTAAGTCCAAGTGTCTCCACTTGTCTCAAGGTGTTTACATAGACTCCTCTTCAGTTTGCATTCTTGAATCCAACTCTCTTCAAACTGTGAAAGATGCATTTTTTAATAGAATATAAACAAATAACTTGTGCATGTTTGCTTGCTGTGAGGACCTCTGGAAAAGGGAGCAGCCAAACAAACAAACAAACAAACAAACAAAAAAATTAAGTATATTATTTTATTTTGTACCATGCATTTGAAATTTTTTTTGTAATATATTAATTTACCAATTTAATTTGATCTTTACTGTCAGAAAAATAAAAGTTAAAGATAAGGAATGCATATTACCTGTCAGTTTACATAGCAAAGTGTTAAAGATTTTGTGATCTGTCTGTCTTCAGAGTATGTGTTGGGGATGACTTTCTGCTAAATTCATTTTCTAATTCATCTTGAATTAGCTCCTGCCAAAAAAAAAAAAAAAAAAACCTGTTTCCTTAAAAAGCTTCTATGGAGCTTGAATATTTTGTTATTTCTGACTTCATACCTTCTAGTTTACCAGAGAACAAAAGAGTGCAAAGTCAATATGACTAATTGAACCACAATGAGATATACAGCTGAGTTAAACACACCTGACTTATCACTCCATGGATCAGTTTAACGATTATTTGCTTTCTTGAGCTCATTAAAGCAAAAGCCCACATGTAAATCCTTCACTGGCCCCATCCAAACTGTGCAACGGCAATAATTTCATCTGAGTACAAATGAAAATTGGATTAATTTGGTGTCAGACTTACTGACCAGTAACTGCACCGCCTTCATCCTTTGCCCTCGGGGTCTTTTAAAGATAGCAAGGAGCTGTCCAGTCTGTTCATTAAAGCTCCCCGCAGAGTTGTCTTCCCGTCGTGCAATTGACACCACTTCATAAGAGCATTGATAATCCAGAGGGGAGGTGTTGGCTCATTACTGGAGCATGTGGTTGAACTGCACTGAGTTCAGCTGAGGGAAGAGAAGAGAAAACTCTGTCCTTTTCCAAATGATTAGTGACGGCTGGTTACCCAGAGCCTCCAGTATTGGTGGTTAACCATTTATGAACTAAATGTCATTGTTCCACTGCAGCTTTAATTGTTTGAATGAACACCATGCTTCCTTCACATTGAATAATGCATATCCAAGTGAGGGTTAATAATGGATGGGATGCAATATTTAAAATTCACAGCTACATTACTTCAAACATTTTTAACTGGCACAAACACGAGAGGCTCTGTTTTGTTGTCGCATTGTCTTTGCTGCAGGAAAGGTGCATTTACAATCATGGAAAACTTGACCAAGTCGACTCTGACCAACATTTGTGTGGTGTTTTGAGCTATAGATGCACCTCTAGAGGTTCACTAAATTATTTTAAGTAGTTCATGAGATATTTTGCTAAAACCCATATAGTGTTGATAGCACCAATCATTTAGCTCAGTATATGTAACATGAACAGAATTAAAGTAAAGTCATGTGTTGTGTTTTCTAAGGCCATTTGTCTGTGGTGGCCATCTTGAATGTATTGCACTGCAAAAACTAATCAGTTGTAGCCGTTTACAGTGATTCATTCCTGAGTGGTTTATGACAGTGATGCAGTCGTGATTCGCTGAAAGACGGAGTATTCCCACTAGAAAAGCTTAAGAATATCAGTAAAACCACTTAAAAGTGCCCAATGATACATGCCATATCATTAGGTTTGTGTCATTTATACGTTAAACGGCAGTTAAATGCTTCCATATCAATCTATCGGTACGCAGCGCTTGTTTATTACGTTACTTTTATTTATTACTTATCCAGCAAATTATTGTATATTTTAATACTTCTGTACTTACTACTTAATACTTAAACATGTTTTGCTTTGATACTGTTTTTATACATTCTATAACATGTTTTTAATACAAAACCAACTGTTGTACAGAGTTTGTTGTTCATTTATTCAAATATAAGCATCAGAGAAATTTGGAAATGTTCACTATGTTTAAAAATCTAAATAAATTGACGATTACATTGTGTACTTTAGTTTTTAAACATAGTATATGCACTACAAAAATGTAGACCACTGGTTTATGAGATATGATAAACCAACACAGACTCACATACAGACATGGCAATGACAACGTTGTTGCTTTACTTTTAGCACCAGCAA
Source organism: Hypsolebias antenori (assembly GCA_031762315.1). Lineage (NCBI taxonomy): Eukaryota > Metazoa > Chordata > Actinopteri > Cyprinodontiformes > Rivulidae > Hypsolebias > Hypsolebias antenori. The sequence goes on along the minus strand of JARVGS010000789.1, from coordinate 17,088,118 downwards.
TAAAATTAGCAGTGCATGCATTCTTTGTATATAAAAAAAGAAAAATCACTGTAATATCACTTTAATTTGTGATATGTGACTTATCTCTGCCACTGATAGCCATGCTGCTGATCTCATGCTGCTGATTATCTCATGCTACTGTATTCGTTCATACCTATCTGCTCACCATAGACTCATGTTTGGGCTGCTGTTTCGTTGTATTGTTTAAACTTATTAGTGTTTAGCATATATCTTAGATCTTTTAGTGCACCGTCTGATGTTTGTTTAGTGTATATCTTAGTGTGATCCTTATTTACTGTTTCTTTTAAATACTTTATTATATTTTGCTTTTTTGGTGAGTAACTGGGACCCTGTGTACATAATTTAGTTCCAGCTTATGTACCACATACGATGGAAATGACAATAAAGTTGACTTGAACTTGAAATGTATAAAAGCTTCAGAGATAATGAAGGTACACCAGGACTGAAACCTGGAGAAAAAGAAGGGAAAAAAAAAAAAACATTTTGTGAGCTTGACACAAGAAAAAGAAGCTGGGTATGGATTTTAATAAGATAAAACGTTGTTTTGATAAGTGCAGAAGTATATATTCACTAAATCAAATACATTTTGTAAGGGCTGATGAACAAGGTGATCCAGCACTCCCAGGAAGGTGATCAGTGTCCATCAAACCCATGGCAGATCTGTCAGAAAACCCCTGAATTGGCTCTTGGAGGAGTTTCTACAAGCCCCTGTGAGCTGCGTTTTCTTTCAACAGAGCAAACCACAGGAGACGATGGGGCAGAGGGCACTGCTGGATGTGCTTCAGCTGCCAGCACGGCCATCTCACAGACCACGAATAACAAATAGCCTCTTGAGTGTCTTGACGAGTGACTAGTCAACTCCCACCACCCCCTCACCAACATGAGAAAGAGCTCTCTACCTGAGAAATGTGTCTCATCTACAGCTTGAGGACATTTTGACACAAGTGTCTTACATATTTCATTAGAAGTACCAGGTAATCAACTCAGAGCTGGAATCAAGCATCATAAATAGAAAGCTTTGACAATATTTACTTTCTATTTGACAGCACATCCTCTTGAGTTTTACATCACAGTGTACAAATGGGAACACTTTTTCCTATTTAATACGAATATTTAAATTATTTTGCTGGAATATATTCATATGTAAACATTGCTTTTGAGTATCCACTTGAGACTGCACTCTTTACTGCAATTTGTCTTCATGTGGACTTTTTTTTTTTTAAAACTGCCGACGTCAAATAATTCTAAAAGTTTTAATATTTTGCTTCTGCAATTGCACACTACCAGTTATTTATTTATTTATTTATTTATTTATTTATTTATACATTTATTTTTACATTTATTTTTGTATGAAGTTGGTGCTATGCTTTACATACGGCTGCTGTGAGAACATATTAAGTGAGAAAGGCTGCGGTGCAGGGATGCAACCAAACAGGAACTTAATTTCCCCCCATTAGTAAACCAGTATCATAATTATATAATGGGATTATAAAAATGTATACAGAATACATATTTTAATCATTGCCTCATTAATTTATTCCTGTTTTTATTTATAGCACCTTTTGCGCCCACAGTGCAGCTTTGTGTTTTTGAGTTAATTTCAGACAATGCATAAGCTCATTTTCCCAAGTTCCACTCTTTTACTCCAAAGTCTGTACAAAAAGAGCTCCATAGCTTAAAAAGATATTACAACAAAGACTGGGGACAAGATTGATTGCTTCCCTAAACTGCACTTGACAGCAGATTAATTGAACTCAAAACACCAGATCTGCATATTAGAGAAGTTTTCACTGTGCAACATTTTCTGGTGACTGGAACTTTCCTGGTCTTGAATAAATCATGTTTTACAATTCTTTTTTTTTTTGTTCAGAGGCACGTCACAATACCCAGGGCCAGTTTCTTTCGATCACGACTAACTGCCACAACGGAGAAGGTCGAGTTACCGAGTGTCCAGAATGAAAAGATTTTCTCCCCTGTAGGTGCTCGAGGACACTTCTTACAATGTGTGGCTCCTTTGAAGTGGATGTTGAGGTAAATGCTTCTTCTTGTGTGTCTTTATGTTTTTGTGGCGTTCAGTAACCTCGCCAGCGCTTGCTGTAGCATTTTAACGGTCTCTTGTCATTGCTGGGAGACAACTGTGGCCAAACTGCATGTTACATTTGCTTCAGACTTGAGACCATCAGTGCCTGGATTTTTAATTTTGTTCTGCTTTCTTGAGGTTTAAGAGTTGAGTTTGAAAAAAAACACACACGCCTGTGTCCATAGAGTTAAACAAACACTAGCTACTCATGTGACCTTCACTGTAACTACTTCCACCACAAGCTGTTTTGCGAATACCGCCATATTTGTTTAGTGCAAAGCATTGTGGTCCTGTTTGGGGGTACCAGGTGTGTGAGTGGAACGAGTGTGAAAACAGATCACTGAGATTTCTGTGCTGCGTGTATGTGCAACAATGATCGCAGATTCAGTGAGAACATAGAGAATCATGAACATTTCTGATAGTCGCATCGTGGTCTAGTATCTAGTACTAGAGGTATGCAAACAGTTGTTAAAAATAGTAAAGTACAAATATCAAATATGCATACTGGACTGAGTTCATGAAGGCGAAAAGGGGCCTGAATCAGTTGTTTCCCTCCAGAAACGACATGCCAACTTTCATCCGCCTCAGTTATTACGAATGAAGCGTGCACGCTATAAAGAATACATTTTGTGTCTGATGGCTTTTACAGCTGCTGTGCAGAACATACAGCTGGGCAGACCTAACAATGGAAAGGGAAACAAGAAATTAGTCTGGGACTTTGTTCAGGCGTAAAGATGCAAAGGAGGAGCGGAGGCTGGTGGCAATTGTGGGTTCATCAGTGATCTGGCATCCCACAGTATGGCGTACACGATGTTCCCTACCATCCTCGCGCAGGAAAACAAAGATGAGGAAGTAGTGTAAATAAGTTGTTCAGAAACTCAGTGAGCTGCATTAAACTCGTTGTGCATATATAAAACATGTGAATGCTGCTTTGCACCTCAGAAACAGACGAATGTTGCCGTCCAGGCAAATGGAGAAACAGACACTGAGGCAGAGCTGTCAGGGTCAGAAAATAAAAATGTCACATGCTGTGTGTTTTATTTTCATCTTTGCAGAGCTTTTGAATCCACTGTCTTAGTCAACAGAATTGCTAGACAATTCCAGATACTGAATAAGTTTAAGAATTAATTTTATACAACTTGATTAAAAAGCACCATCAATTTATCGTTCATTCCAAATAAATTCCAAGTTTTTAATGACAATGTTATATGGCTCTAATCATGCTGGATATGTTGTCTATCCAATCATCCTGTTTAGTTCAGTTTTAATTTAAAAATGTTCATGACATTTTAACAAGTTTAAGTTCTGCCATAACCTGACTGAAGCTTGCAGCAACAACAACCACTTTAAATCTGCATCGACCTTTCATTGTTACAATTAAATGGAAAGCAGATCGGATACTGAAATTACAAGCTGTGTTAGCAGAAAAAAAGCCAAAGAATTATGAGCTGTGCATTGTGTTAGGTTTGTGTGTTGCTGTGAACCTGTGTGTTGCTGTGGACTCACCTTGCTGCGCTGATTGGTTGAGCTGGAGCTCCTGTGTCACCACCTGCCGCCTATCC